>CAMAOD020000162.1:0-23687 GCA_945859595.2 Megachile willughbiella
AATAGGAATATGGCTGAAAGTAATAGTTACAATCATAATAATAATAGTAATAAGGACAAAAATAAGAGTTATTACGATAATAATAATAGTAACAAGGGTAAAAGTAAGAGTTAATACGATTATAAAATAGGAATAAGGACAAAAACAGGAGTTATTACATAATAAAAATAGGAATAAGGCTGAAAATAATGGTTATAATGATAATAATAATAGAAATAAGGATAAAAATAAGAGTTATTACGATAATAATAATAGTAATAAGGATAAAAGTAAGAGTTAATACGATGATAAAATAGGAATAAGGACAAAAATAAGAGTTATTACGATGATACAATAGGAATAAGGACAAGAATAAGAGTTATTACGATAATAATAATAGTTATAAGGATAAAAATAAGAGTTATTACGATAATAATAATAGAAATAAGGATAAAAATAAGAGTTATTACATAATAAAAATAGGAATATGGCTAAAAGTAATAGTTATAATCATAATAATAATAGTAATAAGGACAAAAATAAGAGTTATTACGATAATAGTAATAGTAATAAGGATGAAAGTAAGAGTTAATACGATGATAAAATAGGAATAAGGACAAAAATAAGAGTTATTACGATAATAATAATAGTTATAAGGATAAAAATAAGAGTTATTACGATAACAATAATAGAAATAAGGATAAAAATAAGAGTTATTACATAATAAAAATAGGAATATGGCTGAAAGTAATAGTTACAATCATAATAATAATAGCAATAAGGACAAAAATAAGAGTTATTACGATAATAATAATAGTAACAAGGGTAAAAGTAAGAGTTAATACGATTATAAAATAGGAATAAGGACAAAAATAAGAGTTATTACATAATAAAAATAGTTATAAGGATAAAATAAGAGTTATTACGATAATAATAATAATTATAAGGATAAAAATAAGAGTTATCACGATAATAATAATAGTTATAAGGATAAAAATAAGAGTTATTACATAATAAAAATAGGAACAAGGATGAAAATAATGGTTTAAATGATAATAATAATAGAAATAAGGATAAAAATAAGAGTTATTACGATAATAATAATAGTTATAAGTAAAAAATAAGAGTTATTACGATAATAATAATAGTTATAAGGATAAAAATAAGAGTTACTACGATAATAATAATAGAAATAAGGATAAAAATAAGAGTTATTACATAATAAAAATAGGAATATGGCTAAAAGTAATAGTTATAATCATAATAATAATAGTAATAAGGACAAAAATAAGAGTTATTACGATAATAATAATAGATATAAGGATAAAAATAAGAGTTACTACGATAATAATAATAGAAATAAGAATAAAGATAAGAGTTATTACGATAATAATAATAGTAATGAGGATAAAAGTAAGAGTTAATACGATGATAAAATAGGAATAAGGACAAAACTGAGAGTTATTACGATAATAATAATAGCTATAAGGATAAAAATAAGAGTTATTACGATAATAATAATAGTAACAAGGGTAAAAGTAAGAGTTAATACGATTATAAAATAGGAATAAGGACAAACATAAGAGTTATTACATAATAAAAATAGGAATAAGGCTGAAAATAATGGTTATAATGATAATAATAATAGAAATAAGGATAAAAATAAGAGTTATTACGATAATAATAATAGTAATAAGGATAAAAGTAAGAGTTAATACGATGATAAAATAGGAATAAGGACAAAAATAAGAGTTATTACGATGATACAATAGGAATAAGGACAAGAATAAGAGTTATTACGATAATAATAATAGTTATAAGGCTAAAAAATAAGAGTTATTACGATAATATTAATAGTTATAAGGATAGAAATAAGAGTTATTACGATAATAATAATAGTTATAAGGATAAAAATAAGAGTTACTACGATAATAATAATAGAAATAAGGATAAAAATAAGAGTTATTACATAATAAAAATAGGAATATGGCTAAAAGTAATAGTTATAATCATAATAATAATAGTAATAAGGACAAAAATAAGAGTTATTACGATAATAATAATAGATATAAGGATAAAAATAAGAGTTACTACGATAATAATAATAGAAATAAGAATAAAGATAAGAGTTATTACGATAATAATAATAGTAATGAGGATAAAAGTAAGAGTTAATACGATGATAAAATAGGAATAAGGACAAAACTGAGAGTTATTACGATAATAATAATAGCTATAAGGATAAAAATAAGAGTTATTACGATAATAATAATAGTAATACGGATAAAAGTAAGAGTTAATACGATGATAAAATAGGAATAAGGACAAGAATAAGAGTTATTACGATAATAATAATAGTTATAAGTAAAAAATAAGAGTTATTACGATAATAATAATAGTTATAAGGATAAAAATAAGAGTTATTACGATAATAATAATAGTTATAAGGATAAAAATAAGAGTTACTACGATAATAATAATAGAAATAAGGATAAAAATAAGAGTTATTACATAATAAAAATAGGAATATGGCTAAAAGTAATAGTTATAATCATAATAATAATAGTAATAAGGACAAAAATAAGAGTTACTACGATAATAATAAATAGTAATGAGGATGAAAGTAAGAGTTAATACGATGATAAAATAGGAATAAGGACAAAAATAAGAGTTATTACGATAATAATAATAGTTATAAGGATAAAAATAAGAGTTATTACGATAACAATAATAGAAATAAGGATAAAAATGAGAGTTATTACATAATAAAAATAGGAATATGGCTAAAAGTAATAGTTATAATCATAATAATAATAGTAATAAGGACAAAAATAAGAGTTATTACGATAATAATAATAGTAATAAGGATGAGAGTAAGAGTTAATACGATGATAAAATAGGAATAAGGACAAAAATAAGAGTTATTACGATAATAATAATAGTTATAAGGATAAAAATAAGAGTTACTACGATAACAATAATAGAAATAAGGATAAAAATACGAGTTATTACATAATAAAAATAGGAATATGGCTAAAAGTAATAGTTATAATCATAATAATAATAGTAATAAGGACAAAAGTAAGAGTTATTACGATAATAATAATAGTAATAAGGATGAGAGTAAGAGTTAATACGATGATAAAATAGGAATAAGGACAAAAATAAGAGTTATTACGATAATAATAATAGTTATAAGGATAAAAATAAGAGTTATTACGATAACAATAATAGAAATAAGGATAAAAATTAGAGTTATTACATAATAAAAATAGGAATAAGGATGAAAATAATGGTTTAAATGATAATAATGATAGAAATAAGGATAAAAATAAGAGTTATTACGATAATAATAATAGTTATAAGGATAAAAATAGAGTTATTACGATAATAATAATAGAAATAAGGATAAAAATAAGAGTTATTACGATAATAATAATAGTTATAAGGATAAAAATAAGAGTTACTACGATAATAATAATAGAAATAAGGATAAAAATGAGAGTTATTACGTAATAAAAATAGGAATATGGCTAAGAGTAATAGTTATAATCATAATAATAATAGTAATAAGGACAAAAATAAGAGTTATTACGATAATAATAGTTATAAGGATAAAAATAAGAGTTACTACGATAATAATAATAGAAATAAGAATAAAAATAAGAGTTATTACGATAATAATAATAGTTATAAGGATAAAAGTAAGAGTTAATACGATGATAAAATAGGAATAAGGACAAGAATAAGAGTTATTACGATAATAATAATAGTTATAAGTAAAAAATAAGAGTTATTACGATAATAATAATAGTTATAAGGATGAAAATAAGAGTTATTACGATAATAATAATAGTTATAAGGATGAAAATAAGAGTTATTACGATAATAATAATAGTAATAAGGAGAAAAATAAGAGTTATTACGATAATAATAATAGTAATAAGGATGAAAGTAAGAGTTAATACGATGATAAAATAGGAATAAGGACAAAAATAAGAGTTATTACGATAATAATAATAGTTATAAGGATAAAAATAAGAGTTATTACGATAACAATAATAGAAATAAGGATAAAAATAAGAGTTATTACATAATAAAAATAGGAATATGGCTGAAAGTAATGGTTACAATCATAATAATAATAGTAATAAGGACAAAAATAAGAGTTATTACGATAATAATAATAGTAACAAGGGTAAAAGTAAGAGTTAATACGATTATAAAATAGGAACAAGGACAAAAATAGGAGTTATTACATAATAAAAATAGGAATATGGCTAAAAGTAATAGTTATATTCATAATAATAATAGTAATAAGGACAAAAATAAGAGTTATTACGATAATAATAATAGTAATAAGGATGAAAGTAAGAGTTAATACGATGATAAAATAGGAATAAGGACAAAAATAAGAGTTATTACGATAATAATAATAGTTATAAGGATAAAAATAAGAGTTATTACGATAACAATAATAGAAATAAGGATAAAAATAAGAGTTATTACATAATAAAAATAGGAATATGGCTGAAAGTAATAGTTACAATCATAATAATAATAGCAATAAGGACAAAAATAAGAGTTATTACGATAATAATAATAGTAACAAGGGTAAAAGTAAGAGTTAATACGATTATAAAATAGGAATAAGGACAAAAATAAGAGTTATTACATAATAAAAATAGTTATAAGGATAAAATAAGAGTTATTACGATAATAATAATAATTATAAGGATAAAAATAAGAGTTATTACGATAATAATAATAGTTATAAGGATAAAAATAAGAGTTATTACATAATAAAAATAGGAATAAGGATGAAAATAATGGTTTAAATGATAATAATAATAAAGAAATAAGGATAAAAATAAGAGTTATTACGATAATAATAATAGTTATAAGTAAAAAATAAGAGTTATTACGATAATAATAATAGTTATAAGGATAAAAATAAGAGTTATTACGATAATAATAATAGTTATAAGGATAAAAATAAGAGTTACTACGATAATAATAATAGAAATAAGGATGAAAATAAGAGTTATTACATAATAAAAATAGGAATATGGCTAAAAGTAATAGTTATAATCATAATAATAATAGTAATAAGGACAAAAATAAGAGTTATTACGATAATAATAATAGTAATAAGGATGAAAGTAAGAGTTAATACGATGATAAAATAGGAATAAGGACAAAAATAAGAGTTATTACGATAATAATAATAGTTATAAGGATAAAAATAAGAGTTATCACGATAACAATAATAGAAATAAGGATAAAAATAAGAGTTATTACATAATAAAAATAGGAATATGGCTGAAAGTAATAGTTACAATCATAATAATAATAGTAATAAGGACAAAAATAAGAGTTATTACGATAATAATAATAGTAATAAGGATAAAAGTAAGAGTTAATACGATGATAAAATAGGAATAAGGACAAAAATAAGAGTTATTACGATGATACAATAGGAATAAGGACAAGAATAAGAGTTATTACGATAATAATAATAGTTATAAGGATAAAAATAAGAGTTATTACGATAATAATAATAGAAATAAGGATAAAAATAAGAGTTATTACATAATAAAAATAGGAATATGGCTAAAAGTAATAGTTATAATCATAATAATAATAGTAATAAGGACAAAAATAAGAGTTATTACGATAATAGTAATAGTAATAAGGATGAAAGTAAGAGTTAATACGATGATAAAATAGGAATAAGGACAAAACTGAGAGTTATTACGATAATAATAATAGCTATAAGGATAAAAATAAGAGTTATTACGATAATAATAATAGTAACAAGGGTAAAAGTAAGAGTTAATACGATTATAAAATAGGAATAAGGACAAACATAAGAGTTATTACATAATAAAAATAGGAATAAGGCTGAAAATAATGGTTATAATGATAATAATAATAGAAATAAGGATAAAAATAAGAGTTATTACGATAATAATAATAGTAATAAGGATAAAAGTAAGAGTTAATACGATGATAAAATAGGAATAAGGACAAAAATAAGAGTTATTACGATGATACAATAGGAATAAGGACAAGAATAAGAGTTATTACGATAATAATAATAGTTATAAGGCTAAAAATAAGAGTTATTACGATAATATTAATAGTTATAAGGATAGAAATAAGAGTTATTACGATAATAATAATAGTTATAAGGATAAAAATAAGAGTTACTACGATAATAATAATAGAAATAAGGATAAAAATAAGAGTTATTACATAATAAAAATAGGAATATGGCTAAAAGTAATAGTTATAATCATAATAATAATAGTAATAAGGACAAAAATAAGAGTTATTACGATAATAATAATAGATATAAGGATAAAAATAAGAGTTACTACGATAATAATAATAGAAATAAGAATAAAGATAAGAGTTATTACGATAATAATAATAGTAATGAGGATAAAAGTAAGAGTTAATACGATGATAAAATAGGAATAAGGACAAAACTGAGAGTTATTACGATAATAATAATAGCTATAAGGATAAAAATAAGAGTTATTACGATAATAATAATAGTAATACGGATAAAAGTAAGAGTTAATACGATGATAATAATAGAAATAAGGATAAAAATAAGAGTTATTACATAATAAAAATAGGAATATGGCTAAAAGTAATAGTTATAATCATAATAATAATAGTAATAAGGACAAAAATAAGAGTTACTACGATAATAATAATAGTAATGAGGATGAAAGTAAGAGTTAATACGATGATAAAATAGGAATAAGGACAAAAATAAGAGTTATTACGATAATAATAATAGTTATAAGGATAAAAATAAGAGTTATTACGATAACAATAATAGAAATAAGGATAAAAATGAGAGTTATTACATAATAAAAATAGGAATATGGCTAAAAGTAATAGTTATAATCATAATAATAATAGTAATAAGGACAAAAATAAGAGTTATTACGATAATAATAATAGTTATAAGGATACAAATAAGAGTTACTACGATAATAATAATAGAAATAAGAATAAAAATAAGAGTTATTACGATAATAATAATAGTAATGAGGATAAAAATAAGAGTTACTACGATAATAATAATAGAAATAAGGATAAAAATAAGAGTTATTACATAATAAAAATAGGAATATGGCTAAAAGTAATAGTTATAATCATAATAATAATAGTAATAAGGACAAAAATAAGAGTTACTACGATAATAATAATAGTAATGAGGATGAAAGTAAGAGTTAATACGATGATAAAATAGGAATAAGGACAAAAATAAGAGTTATTACGATAATAATAATAGTTATAAGGATAAAAATAAGAGTTATTACGATAACAATAATAGAAATAAGGATAAAAATGAGAGTTATTACATAATAAAAATAGGAATATGGCTAAAAGTAATAGTTATAATCATAATAATAATAGTAATAAGGACAAAAATAAGAGTTATTACGATAATAATAATAGTTATAAGGATACAAATAAGAGTTACTACGATAATAATAATAGAAATAAGAATAAAAATAAGAGTTATTACGATAATAATAATAGTAATGAGGATAAAAGTAAGAGTTAATACGATGATAAAATAGGAATAAGGACAAAACTGAGAGTTATTACGATAATAATAATAGAAATAAGGATAAAAATAAGCGTTATTACATAATAAAAATAGGAATTGGCTGAAAGTAGTAGTTATAATGATAATAATAACAGAAATAAGGATAATAATAAGAGTTATTACGATAATAATAATAGTAATAAGGATAAAAGTGGGAGTTAATACGATGATAAAATAGGAATAAGGAGAAGAATAAGAGTTATTACGATAATAATAATAGTTATAAGTAAAAAATAAGAGTTATTACGATAATAATAATAGTTATAAGGATAAAAATAAGATTTATTACGATAACAATAATAGAAATAAGGATAAAAATAAAAGTTATTACATAATAAAAATAGGAATATGGCTGAAAGTAATAGTTACAATCATAATAATAATAGTAATAAGGACATAAAATAAGAGTTATTACGATAATAATAATAGTTATAAGGATAAAAATAAGAGTTATTACGATAACAATAATAGAAATAAGGATAAAAATAAGAGTTATTACATAATAAAAATAGGAATAAGGATGAAAATAATGGTTTAAATGATAATAATAATAGAAATAAGGATAAAAATAAGAGTTATTACGATAATAATAATATTTATAAGGATAAAAATAGAGTTATTACGATAATAATAATAGAAATAAGGATAAAAATAAGAGTTAATACGACAATAAAAATAGGAATAAGGATAAAAATAAGAGTTATTACGATAATAATAATAGTAATAAGGATAAAAATAAGAGTCATTACATGATAAAAATAGGAATAAGGCTGAAAATAATAGTTACAATGATAATAATAATAGAAATAAGGATAAAAATAAGAGTTATTACGATAATAATAATAGTAACAAGGATAAAAGTAAGAGTTAATACGATGATAAAGTAGGAATAAGGATAAAAATAAGAGTTATTACATGATAAAAACAGGAATAAGGCTGAAAATAATAGTTATAATGATAATAATAATAGAAATAAGGATAAAAATAAGAGTTATAACATAATAAAAATAGGAATAAGGCTGAAAATAATAGTTATAATGATAATAATAATAGAAATAAGGATCAAAATAAGAGTTATTACATAATAAAAATAGGAATATGGCTGAAAGTAATAGTTATTACGATAATAATAATAGGAATAAGGATAAAAATAAGAGTTATTTATATAATAATAATAGCGATAAGGCTGAAAATAATAGATATTTCGATAATAATAATAGTAATAAGGATAAAATTAAGAGTTATTACATGATAAAAATAGGAATAAGGCTCAAAATAATAGTTATAATGATAATAATAATAGAAATAAGGATAAAAATAAGTGTTATTACGATAATAGTAATAGTAATAAGGATAAAAATAAGAGTTATTACGATAATAATAATCGTAATAAAGATAAAAATAAGAGTTATTACATAATGAAAATAGGAATAAGGATAAAAATAAGAGTTATTACGATAATAATAATAGTAATAAGGATAAAAATAAGAGTTATTTCGATAATAAGGGTAAAAGTAAGAGTTATTACATGATAAAAATAGGAATAAGGCTGAAAATTATAGTTATAATGATAATAATAATAGAAATAAGGATAAAAATAAGAGTTATTACGATAATAATAATAGTAATAAGCATAAAAGTAAGAGTTATTACGATAATAATAATAGTGACAAGGATAAAAGTAAGAGTTATTTCGATAATAATAATAGTAATAAGGATAAAAGTAAGAGTTATTACATAATGAAAATAGGAATAAGGATAAAAATAAGAGTTATTACATAATAAAAATAGGAATATAGCTGAAAGTAATAGTTATTACGATAGTAATACTAGTAGTAAGGATAAAAATAAGAGTTATTACGATAATAATAATAGTGACAAGGATAAAAGTAACAGTTATTTATATAATAATAACAGTGATAAGGCTGAAAGTAATAGTTATTACGATAATAATAATAGTAACAAGGATAAAAGTAAGAGTTAATACGATGATAAAGTAGGAATAAGGATAAAAATAAGAGTTATTACATGATAAAAACAGGAATAAGGCTGAAAATAATAGTTATAATGATAATAATAATAGAAATAAGGATAAAAATAAGAGTTATAACATAATAAAAATAGGAATAAGGCTGAAAATAATAGTTATAATGATAATAATAATAATGGAAATAAGGATAAAAATAAGAGTTATTACGATAATAATAATAGTAATAAGGATAAAAATAAGAGTTAATACGATGATAAAATAGGAATAAGGACAAAAATAAGAGTTATTACGACAATAATAATAGTTATAAGGATAAAAATAAGAGGTATTACGATAATAATAATAGAAATAAGGATCAAAATAAGAGTTATTACATAATAAAAATAGGAATATGGCTGAAAGTAATAGTTATTACGATAATAATAATAGGAATAAGGATAAAAATAAGAGTTATTTATATAATAATAATAGCGATAAGGCTGAAAATAATAGTTATTACGATAATAATAATAGTAATAAGGATAAAAATAAGAGTCATTACATGATAAAAATAGGAATAAGGCTGAAAATAATAGTTATAATGATAATAATAATAGAAATAAGGATAAAAATAAGAGTTATTACGATAATAATAATGGTAATAAGGATAAAAATAAGAGTTATTTCGATAATAATAATAGTAATAAGGATAAAATTAAGAGTTATTACATGATAAAAATAGGAATAAGGCTCAAAATAATAGTTATAATGATAATAATAATAGAAATAAGGATAAAAATAAGAGTTATTACGATAATAGTAATAGTAATAAGGATAAAAATAAGAGTTATTACGATAATAATAATAGTAACAAAGATAAAAATAAGAGTTATTACATAATGAAAATAGGAATAAGGATAAAAATAAGAGTTATTACGATAATAATAATAGTAATAAGGATAAAAATAAGAGTTATTTCGATAATAAGGGTAAAAGTAAGAGTTATTACATGATAAAAATAGGAATATGGCTGAAAATAATAGTTATAATGATAATAATAATAGAAATAAGGATAAAAATAAGAGTTATTACGATAATAATAATAGTAATAAGGATAAAAATAGGAGTTAATACGATGATAAAATAGGAATAAGGACAAAAATAAGAGTTATTACGACAATAATAATAGTTATAAGGATAAAAATAAGAGGTATTACGATAATAGTAATAGTAATAAGGATAAAAATAAGAGTTATTACGATAATAATAATAGTGACAAGGATAAAAGTAAGAGTTAATACGATGATAAAGTAGGAATAAGGATAAAAATAAGAGTTATTTATATAATAATAATAGCGATAAGGCTGAAAATAATAGTTATTACGATAATAATAATAGTAATAAGGATAAAAATAAGAGTCATTACATGATAAAAATAGGAATAAGGCTGAAAATAATAGTTACAATGATAATAATAATAGAAATAAGGATAAAAATAAGAGTTATTACGATAATAATAATAGTAACAAGGATAAAAGTAAGAGTTAATACGATGATAAAGTAGGAATAAGGATAAAAATAAGAGTTATTACGATAATAGTAATAGTAATAAGGATAAAAATAAGTGTTATTACGATAATAATAATAATAGTAACAAGGATAAAAGTAAGAGTTAATACGATGATAAAGTAGGAATAAGGATAAAAATAAGAGTTATTACGATAATAATAATATTAATAGGGATAAAAATAAGAGTTATTACGATAATAATAATAGTAATAAAGACAAAAATAAGAGTTATTACGATAATAATAATAGAAATAAGGATAAAAATAAGAGTTATTACGATAATAATAATAGTAATAAGGATAAAAATAAGAGTTATTACGATAATAGTAATAGTAATAAGGATAAAAATAAGAGTTATTACGATAATAATAATAGTGACAAGGATAAAAGTAAGAGTTAATACGATGATAAAGTAGAAATAAGGATAAAAATAAGAGTTATTACGATAATAATAATATTAATAGGGATAAAAATAAGAGTTATTACGATAATAATAATAGTAATAAAGATAAAAATAAGAGTTATTACGATAATAATAATTGAAATAAGGATAAAAATAAGAGTTATTACGATAATAGTAATAGTAATAAGGATAAAAATAAGAGTTATTACGATAATAATAATAGAAATAAGGATAAGAATAAGAGTTATTACATAATAAAAATAGGAATAAGTCAGAAAATAATGGTTATAATGATAATAATAACAGAAATAAGGATAAGAATAAGAGTTATTACGATAATAATAATAGTAATAAGGATAAAACTAAGAGTTAATACGATGATAAAATAGGAATAAGGACAAAAATAAGAGTTATTACGATAATAATAATAGATATAAGGATAAAAATAAGAGTTATTACGATAGTAATAATAGAAATAAGGATAAGAATAAGAGTTATTACATAATAAAAATAGGAATAAGTCAGAAAATAATGGTTATAATGATAATAATAACAGAAATAAGGATAAAAATGAGAGTTATTACGATAATAATAATAGTAATAAGGATAAAAGTAAGAGTTATTACATGATAAAAATAGGAATAAGGCTGAAAATAATAGTTATATTGATAATAATAATAGAAAGAAGGATAAAAATAAGAGTTATTACGATTATAAAAATAGGAATAAGGATAAAAATAAGAATTATTACGATAATAATAATAGTAATAAGGATAAAAGTAAGAGTTAATACGATGATAAAATAGGAATAAGGACAAAAATAAGAGTTACTACGATAATAATAATAGTTATAAGGATAAAAATAAGAGTTATTACGATAATAATAATAGAAATAAGGATAAAAATAAGAGTTATTACATAATAAAAATAGGAATATGGCTGAAAGTAATAGTTATTACGATAATAATAATAGTAATAAGGATAAAAAAAAGAGTTATTATAATAATAATAATATTAATAAGGATAAAAATAAGAGTTATTACATAATAAAAATAGGAATATGGCTGAAAGTAATAGTTATTACGATAATAATAATAGTAATAAGGATAAAAGTAAGAGTTATTACATGATAAAAATAGGAATAAGGCTCAAAATAATAGTTATAATGATAATAATAATAGAAATAAGGATAAAAATAAGAGTTATTACGATAATAGTAATAGTAATAAGGATAAAAATAAGAGTTATTACGATAATAATAATATTAATAGGGATAAAAATAAGAGTTATTACATAATGAAAATAGGAATAAGGATAAAAATAAGAGTTATTACATAATAAAAATAGGAATATAGCTGAAAGTAATAGTTATTACGATAGTAATACTAGTAGTAGGGATAAAAATAAGAGTTATTACGATAATAATAATAGTGACAAGGATAAAAGTAACAGTTATTTATATAATAATAACAGTGATAAGGCTGAAAGTAATAGTTATTACGATAATAATAATAGTAATAAGGATAAAAATAAGAGTTTTAACATAATAAAAACAGGAATAAGGCTGAAAATAATAGTTATAATGATAATAATAATAGAAATAAGGATAAAAATAAGAGTTATTACGATAATAATAATAGTAATAAGGATAAAAATAAGAGTTAATACGATGATAAAATAGGAATAAGGACAAAAATAAGAGTTATTACGACAATAATAATAGTTATAAGGATAAAAATAAGAGGTATTACGATAATAATAATAGAAATAAGGATCAAAATAAGAGTTATTACATAATAAAAATAGGAATATGGCTGAAAGTAATAGTTATTACGATAATAATAATAGGAATAAGGATAAAAATAAGAGTTAATACGATGATAAAATAGGAATAAGGACAAAAATAAGAGTTATTACGACAATAATAATAGTTATAAGGATAAAAATAAGAGGTATTACGATAATAGTAATAGTAATAAGGATAAAAATAAGAGTTATTACGATAATAATAATAGTGACAAGGATAAAAGTAAGAGTTAATACGATGATAAAGTAGGAATAAGGATAAAAATAAGAGTTATTTATATAATAATAATAGCGATAAGGCTGAAAATAATAGTTATTACGATAATAATAATAGTAATAAGGATAAAAATAAGAGTCATTACATGATAAAAATAGGAATAAGGCTGAAAGTAATAGTTACAATGATAATAATAATAGAAATAAGGATAAAAATAAGAGTTATTACGATAATAATAATAGTAACAAGGATAAAAGTAAGAGTTAATACGATGATAAAGTAGGAATAAGGATAAAAATAAGAGTTATTACGATAATAGTAATAGTAATAAGGATAAAAATAAGAGTTATTACGATAACAATAATAGAAATAAGGATAAAAATAAGAGTTATTACATAATAAAAATAGGAATATGGCTGAAAGTAATAGTTACAATCATAGTAATAATAGTAATAAGGACAAAAATAAGAGTTATTACGATAATAATAATAGTAACAAGGGTAAAAGTAAGAGTTAATACGATTATAAAATAGGAATAAGGACAAAAATAAGAGTTATTACATAATAAAAATAGGAATAAGGCTGAAAATTATGGTTATAATGATAATAATAATAGAAATAAGGATAAAAAATAAGAGTTATTACGATAATAATAATAGAAATAAGGATAAAAATAAGAGTTATTCATAATAAAAATAGGAATATGGCTAAAAGTAATAGTTATAATCATAATATAATAGAAATAAGGATAAAAATAAGAGTTATTGCGATAATAATAATAGTAATAAGGATAAAAAATAACAGTTACTACGATACTAATAATAGAAATAAGGATAAAAATAAGACTTATTACGATAATAATGATAGTAATAAGGATAAATGTAAGAGTTAATACGATAATAATAATAGTAATAAGGATAAAAGTAAGAGTTAATACGATGATAAAATAGGAATAAGGACAAAATAAGAGTTATTACGATAATAATAATAGTTATAAGGATAAAATAAGAGTTATTACGATAATCATAATAGAAATAAGGATAAAAATAAGAGTCATTACGATAATAATAATAGTAATAAGGATAAAAGTAAGAGTTAATGCGATGATAAAATAGGAATAAGGACAAAAATAAGAGTTATTACGATAATAATAATAGTAATTAAGGATAAAAGTAAGAGTTTAAATTACGATGATAAAATAGGAATAAGGACAAAAATAAGAGTTATTACGATAATGATAATAGTTATAAGGATAAAAATAAGAGATATTACGATAATAATAATAGAAATTAGGATAAGAATAAGAGTTATTACGATAATAATAATAGTAATAAGGATAAAAGTAAGAGTTAATGCGATGATAAAATAGGAATAAGGACAAAAATAAGTGTTATTACGATAATAATAATAGTTATAAGGATAAAAATAAGAGTTATTACGATAATAATAATATTTATAGGGATAAAAATAAGAGTTATTACGATAATAATAATAGAAATAAGGATAAAAATAACAGTTATTACGATAATAATAATAGAAATAAGGATAAAAATAACAGTTATTACGATAATAATAGTAGAAATAAGGATAAAAATAAGAGTTATTACATAATAAAATAGGAACATGGCTGAAAGTAATAGTTATAATGATAATAATAATAGAAATAAGGATAAAAATAAGAGTTATTACATAATAAAAATAGGAATATGGCTGAAAGTAATAGTTATAATGATAATAATAATAGAAATAAGGATAAAAATAAGAGTTATTACATAATAAATATAGGAATATGGCTGAAAGTAATAGTTATAATCATAATAATAATAGAAATAAGGATAAAAATAAGATTTATTACGATAATAATAATAGTAATAAGGATAGAAATAAGAGTTATTACGATAATAATAATAATGGTAATGAGGACAAAAGTAAGAGTTAATACGATGATAAAATAGGAATAAGGACAAAAATAAGAGTTATTACGATAATAATAATAGTTATAAGGATAAAAATAAGAGATATTACGATAATAATAATAGAAATAAGGATAAAAATAAGCGTTATTACATAATAAAAATAGGAATATGGCTGAAAGTAATAGTTATAATGATAATAATAACAGAAATAAGGATAAAAATAAGAGTTATTACGATAATAATAATAGAAATATGGATAAAAATAAGAGTTATTACATAATAAAAATAGGAATATGGCTGAAAGTAATAGTTAGAATGATAACAATAACAGAAATAAGCATAAAAATAAGAGTTATTACGATAATAATAATAGTAATAAGGATAAAAGTAAGAGTTAATACGATGATAAAATACGAATAAGGACAAAAATAAGGGTTATTACGATAATAATAATAGTTATAAGGATAAAAATAAGAGTTATTACGATAATAATAATAGTTATAAGGATAAAAATAAGAGTTATTACGATAATAATAATGGAAATAAGGATAAAAATAAGAGTCATTACGATAATAATAATAGTAATAAGGATAAAAGTAAGAGTTAATGCGATGATAAAATAGGAATAAGGACAAAAATAAGAGTTATTACGATAATAATAATAGTAATAAGGATAAAAGTAAGAGTTAATACGATGATAAAATAGGAATAAGGACAAAAATAAGAGTTATTACGATAATGATAATAGTTATAAGGATAAAAATAAGAGTTATTACGATAATAATAATATTTATAGGGATAAAAATAAGAGTTATTACGATAATAATAATAGAAATAAGGATAAAAATAACAGTTATTACGATAATAATAATAGAAATAAGGATAAAAATAACAGTCATTACGATAATAATAATAGTAATAAGGATAAAAGTAAGAGTTAATGCGATGATAAAATAGGAATAAGGACAAAAATAAGAGTTATTACGATAATAATAATAGTAATAAGGATAAAAAGTAAGAGTTAATACGATGATAAATAGGAATAAGGACAAAAATAAGTGTTATTACGATAATAATAATAGTTATAAGGATAAAAATAAGAGTTATTACGATAATAATAATATTTATAGGGATAAAAATAAGAGTTATTACGATAATAATAATAGAAATAAGGATAAAAATAACAGTTTATTACGATAATAATAATAGAAATAAGGATAAAAAATAACAGTTATTACGATAATAATAATAGAAATAAGGATAAAAATAAGAGTTATTACATAATAAAAATAGGAACATGGCTGAAAGTAATAGTTATAATGATAATAATAATAGAAATAAGGATAAAAATAAGAGTTATTACATAATAAAAATAGGAATATGGCTGAAAGTAATAGTTATAATGATAATAATAATAGAAATAAGGATAAAAATAAGAGTTATTACATAATAAATATAGGAATATGGCTGAAAGTAATAGTTATAATCATAATAATAATAGAAATAAGGATAAAAATAAGATTTATTACGATAATAATAATAGTAATAAGGATAGAAATAAGAGTTATTACGATAATAATAATAATGGTAATGAGGACAAAAGTAAGAGTTAATACGATGATAAAATAGGAATAAGGACAAAAATAAGAGTTATTACGATAATAATAATAGTTATAAGGATAAAAATAAGAGATATTACGATAATAATAATAGAAATAAGGATAAAAATAAGCGTTATTACATAATAAAAATAGGAATATGCTGAAAGTAATAGTTATAATGATAATAATAACAGAAATAAGGATAAAAATAAGAGTTATTACATAATAAAAATAGGAACATGGCTGAAAGTAATAGTTATAATGATAATAATAATAGAAATAAGGATAAAAATAAGAGTTATTACATAATAAAAATAGGAATATGGCTGAAAGTAATAGTTATAATGATAATAATAATAGAAATAAGGGATAAAAATAAGAGTTATTACATAATAAATATAGGAATATGGCTGAAAGTAATAGTTATAATCATAATAATAATAGAAATAAGGATAAAAATAAGATTTATTACGATAATAATAATAGTAATAAGGATAGAAATAAGAGTTATTACGATAATAATAATAATGGTAATGAGGACAAAAGTAAGAGTTAATACGATGATAAAATAGGAATAAGGACAAAAATAAGAGTTATTACGATAATAATAATAGTTATAAGGATAAAAATAAGAGATATTACGATAATAATAATAGAAATAAGGATAAAAATAAGCGTTATTACATAATAAAAATAGGAATATGGCTGAAAGTAATAGTTATAATGATAATAATAACAGAAATAAGGATAAAAAATAAGAGTTATTACGATAATAATAATAGAAATATGGATAAAAATAAGAGTTATTACATAATAAAAATAGGAATATGGCTGATAAGTAATAGTAGAAATGATAACATAACAGAAATAAGCATAAAAATAAGAGTTATTACGATAATAATAATAGTAATAAGGATAAAAGTAGAGTTAATACGATGATAAAATACGAATAAGGACAAAAATAAGGGTTATTACGATAATAATAATAGTTATAAGGATAAAAATAAGAGTTATTACGATAATAATAATAGTTATAAGGATAAAAATAAGAGTTATTACGATAATAATAATGGAAATAAGGATAAAAATAAGAGTCATTACGATAATAATAATAGTAATAAGGATAAAAGTAAGAGTTAATGCGATGATAAAATAGGAATAAGGACAAAAATAAGAGTTATTACGATAATAATAATAGTAATAAGGATAAAAGTAAGAGTTAATACGATGATAAAATAGGAATAAGGACAAAAATAAGAGTTATTACGATAATGATAATAGTTATAAGGATAAAAATAAGAGTTATTACGATAATAATAATAGAAAATAAGGATAAGAATAAGAGTTATTACGATAATAATAATAGTAATAAGGATAAAAGTAAGAGTTAATGCGATGATAAAATAGGAATAGGACAAAAATAAGTGTTATTACGATAATAATAATAGTTATAAGGATAAAAATAAGAGTTATTACGATAATAATAATATTTATAAGGATAAAAATAAGAGTTATTACGATAATAATAATAGAAATAAGGATAAAAATAACAGTTATTACGATAATAATAATAGAAATAAGGATAAAAATAACAGTTATTACGATAATAATAATAGAAATAAGGATAAAAATAAGAGTTAGTACATAATAAAAATAGGAATATGGCTGAAAGTAATAGTTATAATGATAATAATAACAGAAATAAGGATAAAAATAAGAGTTATTACATAATAAAAATAGGAATATGGCTGAAAGTAACAGTTATAATCATAATAATAATAGAAATAAGGATAAAAATAAGAGTTATTACGATAATAATAATAGAAATAAGGATAAAAATAAGAGTTATTCATAATAAAAATAGGAATAATGGCTGAAAGTAATAGTTATAATCATAATAATAATAGAAATAAGGATAAAAATAAGAGTTATTGCGATAATAATAATAGTAATAAGGATAAAAATAACAGTTACTACGATACTAATAATAGAAATAAGGATAAAAATAAGACCTTATTACGATAATAATGATAGTAATAAGGATAAAAGTAAGAGTTAATACGATAATAATAATAGTAATAAGGATAAAAGTAAGAGTTAATACGATGATAAAATAGGAATAAGGACAAAAATAAGAGTTATTACGATAATAATAATAGTTATAAGGATAAAAATAAGAGTTATTACGATAATAATAATAGAAATAAGGATAAAAATAAGAGTCATTACGATAATAAAAATAGTAATAAGGATAAAAGTAAGAGTTAATGCGATGATAAAAATAGGAATAAGGACAAAAATAAGAGTTATTACGATAATAATAATAGTAATAAGGATAAAAGTAAGAGTTAATACGATGATAAAATAGGAATAAGGACAAAAATAAGAGTTATTACGATAATGATAATAGTTATAAGGATAAAAATAAGAGATATTACGATAAAAATAATAGAAATAAGGATAAGAATAAGAGTTATTACGATAATAATAATAGTAATAAGGATAAAAGTAAGAGTTAATGCGAAGATAAAATAGGAATAAGGACAAAAATAAGTGTTATTACGATAATATAATAGTTATAAGGATAAAAATAAGAGTTATTACGATAATAATAATATTTATAGGGATAAAAATAAGAGTTATTACGATAATAATAATAGGAAATAAGGATAAAAATAACAGTTATTACGATAATAATAATAGAAATAAGGATAAAAATAACAGTTATTACGATAATAATAATAGAAATAAGGATAAAAATAAGAGTTATTACATAATAAAAAATAGGAACATGGCTGAAAGTAATAGTTATAATGATAATAATAATAGAAATAAGGATAAAAATAGGAGTTATTACATAATAAAAATAGGAATATGGCTGAAAGTAATAGTTATAATGATAATAATAATAGAAATAAGGATAAAAATAAGAGTTATTACATAATAAATATAGGAATTATGGCTGAAAGTAATAGTTATAATCATAATAATAATAGAAATAAGGATAAAAATAAGATTTATTACGATAATAATAATAGTAATAAGGATAGAAATAAGAGTTATTACGATAATAATAATAATGGTAATGAGGACAAAAGTAAGAGTTAATACGATGATAAAATAGGAATAAGGACAAAAATAAGGGTTATTACGATAATAATAATAGTTATAAGGATAGAAATAAGAGATATTACGATAATAATAATAGAAATAAGGATAAAAATAAGCGGTTATTACATAATAAAAATAGGAATATGGCTGAAAGAATAGTTATAATGATAATAATAATCAGAAATAAGGATAAAAAATAAGAGTTATTACGATAATAATAATAGGAAATATGGATAAAAATAAGAGTTATTACATAATAAAAATAGGAATATGGCTGAAAGTAATAGTTAGAATGATAACAATAACAGAAATAAGCATAAAAATAAGAGTTATTACGATAATAATAATAGTAATAAGGATAAAAGTAAGAGTTAATACGATGATAAAATACGAATAAGGACAAAAATAAGGGTTATTACGATAATAATAATAGTTATAAGGATAAAAATAAGAGTTATTACGATAATAATAATAGTTATAAGGATAAAAATAAGAGTTATTACGATAATAATAATGGAAATAAGGATAAAAATAAGAGTCATTACGATAATAATAATAGTAATAAGGATAAAAGTAAGAAGTTAATGCGATGATAAAAATAGGAATGAGGACAAAAATAAGAGTTATTACGATAATAATAATAGTAATAAGGATAAAAGTAAGAGTTAATACGATGATATAATAGGAATAAGGACAAAAATAAGAGTTATTACGATAATGATAATAGTTATAAGGATAAAAATAAGAGTTATTACGATAATAATAATAGAAATAAGGATAAGAATAAGAGTTATTAACGATAATAAATAATAGTAATAAGGATAAAAGTAAGAGTTAATGCGATGATAAAATAGGAATAAGGACAAAAATAAGTGTTATTACGATAATAATAATAGTTATAAGGATAAAAATAGAGTTATTACGATAATAATAATATTTATAAGGATAAAAAATAAGAGTTATTACGATAATAATAATAGAAATAAGGATAAAAATAACAGTTATTACGATAATAATAATAGAAATAAGGATAAAAATAACAGTTATTACGATAATAATAATAGAAATAAGGATAAAAATAAGAGTTATTACATAATAAAAAATAGGAATATGGCTGAAGTAATAGTTATAATGATAATAATAATAGAAATAAGGATAAAAATAAGAGTTATTACATAATAAAAATAGGAATATGGCTGAAAGTAATAGTTATAATGATAATAATAATAGAAATAAGGATAAAAATAAGAGTTATTACATAATAAATATAGGAATATGGCTGAAAAGTAATAGTTATCATCATAATAATAATAGAATAAGGATAAAAGTAAGATTTATTACGATAATAATAATAGTAATAAGGATAGAAATAAGAGTTATTACGATAATAATAATAATGGTAATGAGGACAAAAGTAAGAGTTAATACGATGATAAAATAGGAATAAGGACAAAAATAAGAGTTATTACGATAATAATTAATAGAAATAAGGATAAGAATAAGAGTTATTACGATAATAATAATAGTAATAAGGATAAAAAGTAAGAGTTAATGCGATGATAAAATAGGAATAAGGACAAAAATAAGTGTTATTACGATTATAATAATAGTTATAAGGATAAAAATAAGAGTTATTTACGATAATAATAATATTTATAAGGATAAAAATAAGAGTTATTACGATAATAATAATAGAAATAAGGATAAAAATAAGAGTTATTACGATAATAATAATAGAAATAAGGATAAAAATAACAGTTATTACGATAATAATAATAGAAATAAGGATAAAAATAAAGAGTTATTACATAATAAAAATAGGAATATGGCTGAAAGTAATAGTTATAATGATAATAATAATAGAAATAAGGATAAAAATAAGAGTTATTACATAATAAAAATAGGAATATGGCTGAAAGTAATAGTTATAATGATAATAATAATAGAAAATAAGGATAAAAATAAGAGTTATTACATAATAAATATAGGAATATGGCTGAAAGTAATAGTTATAATCATAATAATAATAGAAATAAGGATAAAAGTAAGATTTATTACGATAATAATAATAGTAATAAGGATAGAAATAAGAGTATTACGATAATAATAATAATGGTAATGAGGACAAAAGTAAGAGTTAATACGATGATAAAATAGGAATAAGGACAAAACTAAGAGTTATTACGATAATGATAATAGTTATAAGGATAAAAATAAGAGTTATTACGATAATAATAATAGAAATAAGGATAAAAATAAGAGTTATTACGATAATAATAATAGTAATAAGGATAAAAGTAAGAGTTAATGCGATGATAAAATAGGAATAAGGACAAAAATAAGAGTTATTACGATAATCATAATAGAAATAAGGATAAAAATAAGAGTCATTACGATAATAATAATAGTAATAAGGATAAAAGTAAGAGTTAATGCGATGATAAAATAGGAATAAGGACAAAAATAAGAGTTATTACGGATAATAATAATAGTAATAAGGATAAAAGTAAGAGTTAATACGATGATAAAATAGGAATAAGGACAAAATAAGAGTTATTACGATAATGATAATAGTTATAAGGATAAAAATAAGAGATATTACGATAATAATAATAGAAATAAGGATAAGAATAAGAGTTATTACGATAATAATAACAGTAATAAGGATAAAAGTAAGAGTTAATGCGATGATAAAATAGGAATAAGGACAAAAAATAAGTGTTATTACGATAATAATAATAGTTATAAGGATAAAAATAAGAGTTATTACGATAATAATAATATTTATAGGGATAAAAATAAGAGTTATTACGATAATAATAATAGAAATAAGGATAAAAATAACAGTTATTACGATAATAATAATAGAAATAAGGATAAAAATAACAGTTATTACGATAATAATAATAGAAATAAGGATAAAAATAAGAGTTATTACATAATAAAAATAGGATATGGCTGAAAGTAATAGTTATAATGATAATAATAATAGAAATAAGGATAAAAATAAGAGTTATTACATAATAAAAATAGGGAATATGGCTGAAAGTAATAGTTATAATGATAATAATAATAGAAATAAGGATAAAAATAAGAGTTATTACATAATAAAAATAGGAATATGGCTGAAAGTAATAGTTATCAATGATAATAATAATAGAAATAAGGATAAAAATAAGAGTTATTACATAATAAATATAGGAATATGGCTGAAAGTAATAGTTATAATCATAATAATAATAGAAATAAGGATAAAAATAAAATTTATTACGATAATAATAATAGTAATAAGGATAGAAATAAGAGTTATTACGATAATAATAATAATGGTAATGAGGACAAAAGTAAGAGTTAATACGATGATAAAATAGGAATAAGGACAAAAATAAGAGTTATTACGATAATGATAATAGTAATAAGGATAAAAATAAGAGTTATTACGATAATAATATAGAAATAAGGATAAAAATAAGAGTTATT
>CAMAOD020000163.1:0-36821 GCA_945859595.2 Megachile willughbiella
AATAATAGTGATAAGGATAAAAATAATAGTTAGTATGATAATAATAATAGTAATAAGGACAAAGAATAATAGTTATAATGATAATAATAATAGTGATCAGGATAAAAATAGGAGTTATTGCGATAATAAAAATAGGAATAAGGCTGACAACATTAGTTATAACGATAATAATAATAGTAATAAAGATAAAAATAACAGATATTACGATAATAATAATATTAATACGGATAACAATAAAAGTTATTACGATAATAAAAATAGAATATGGCAGAAAATAATGTTATTACGATAATAAAAATAGGGATAAGGCTGAAAATAATTGTTATAATGGTCATAATAATAGTGATAAGGATAAAAATAAGAGTTATGACTATAAGAATTATAGGAATAAGGCTGAAAATAATAATTATAATGATAATAATAATATTAATACCGATAAAAATAAGAGTTATTACGATAATAAAAATAGGATTAAGGCTGAAAATAATAGATATAATGATAATAATAATAGTGATAAGGGTATAAATAAGAGTTATTACGATAATAAAAACAGGAATAAGGCTGAAAATAATAGTAATAATGATAATAATAGTAGTGATAAGAATAAAACTAAGAGCTATTATGGTAATAACAATAGGAATAAGGCTGAAAATAATAGTTCTGATGATAATAATAATAGTAATAAGGATAAAAATAACAGATATTACAATAATAATAATACTAATGACTATGAAAATAATTCGTTTAACGATAATAATAACATTCATAGGGATACAAATAATAGTTTGTATGATAATAATAATATTAATACGGATAAAAATAAGAGTAATTACGATAATAAAAATTGAAATAAAGCTGAAAATAATAGTTATAATGATAATAATAATAGTGATCAGGATAAAAGTAGGAGTTATTACGATAATAAAAATAGGAATAAGGCTGAAAATAAGAGTTATTACGATAATAAAAATGGGAATAAGGCTGAAAATAATAGATATAATGATAATAATAATAGTGATAAGGTTAAACATAAGAGTTATTAAGATAATAAAAACAGTAATAGGGCTAAAAATGATAGTTATAATGATAATAATAGTAGTGATAAGAATAAAAATAAGAGTTATTACGGTAATAACCACAGGAATAAGGCTGAAAATAGTAGTTATATTGATAATAATAATAATAATAAGGATAAAAATTACAGATATTACGGTAATAATAATATTAATACGGCCAAAAATAAGAGTTATTACGATTATAATAATAGTGATAAGGATAAAAATAATAGTTAGTATGATAATAATAATAGTAATAAGGACAAAGAATAATAGTTAGAATGATAATAATAATAGTGATCAGAATAAAAGTAGGAGTTATTACGATAATAAAAAAGGAATAAGGCTGAAAATAATAGTTATAATGATAATAATAATAGTGATAAGGATAAAAATAATAGTTATGAAGGTAATAGCAATACGAGTGAGGCTGAAAATAATAGATATAATGATAATAATAATAGTGATAAGGATAAAAATAAGAGTTATTACGATAATAAAAACAGGAATAAGGCTGAAAATAATAGTAATAATGATAATAATAGTAGTGATAAGAATAAAAATAAGAGTTATTATGGTAATAACAATAGGAATAAGGCTGAAAATAATAGTTGTGCTGATAATAATAATAGTAATAAGGATAAAAAGAACAGGTATTACAATAATAATAATACTAATGACTATGAAAATAATACGTTTAACGATAATAATAACATTCATAGGGATACAAATAATAGTTTGTATGATAATAATAATATTAATACGGATAAAAATAAGAGCTATTACGATAATAATAATAGTAATAAGGATCAAAATAACAGATATTACGACAATAATAATATTAATACGGATAAAAATAAGAGTTATTACGTTAATAAAAATGGGAATAAGGCTGAAAATAATAGTTTCAATGATAATAATAATAGTGATAAGGATAATAGTAAGAGTTATTACGATAATAAAAATAGGAATAAGGCTGAAAATAAGAGTTATAACGATAGTAAAAATGGGAATAAGGCTGAAAATAATAGATATAATGACAATAATAATAGTGATAAGGATAAAAATAATAGTTAGTATGATAATAATAATAGCAATAAGGAGAAAGAATAATAGTTATCATGATAATAATAATAGTGATCAGGATAAAAGTAGGAGTTATTACGACAATAAAAATAGGGATAAGGCTGAAAATAAAAGTTATAATGGTAATAATAATAGTGATAAGGATAAAAATAAGTTATTACTATAATAATTATAGGAATAAGGCTGAAAATAATAATTATAATGATAATAATAATAGTAATAAGGATAAAAATAAGAGTTATTACGATAATAAAAATAGGAATAAGGCTGAAAATAATAGTTATAATGATAATAATAATAGTGATCAGGATAAAAGTAAGAGTTATTACGATAATAAAAATGGGAATAAGGCTGAAAATAATAGATATAATGATAATAATAATAGTGATAAGGTTAAACATAAGAGTTATTAAGATAATAAAAACAGTAATAGGGCTAAAAATGATAGTTATAATGATAATAATAGTAGTGATAAGAATAAAAATAAGAGTTATTACGGTAATAACCACAGGAATAAGGCTGAAAATAGTAGTTATATTGATAATAATAATAATAATAAGGATAAAAATTACAGATATTACGGTAATAATAATATTAATACGGCCAAAAATAAGAGTTATTACGATTATAATAATAGCGATAAGGATAAAAATAATAGTTAGTATGATAATAATAATAGTAATAAGGACAAAGCATAATAGTTAGAATGATAATAATAATAGTGATCAGGATAAAAGTAGGAGTTATTACGATAATAAAAAAGGAATAAGGCTGAAAATAATAGTTATAATGATAATAATAATAGTGATAAGGATAAAAATAATAGTTATGAAGGTAATAGCAATACGAGTGAGGCTGAAAATAATAGATATAATGATAATAATAATAGTGATAAGGATAAAAATAAGAGTTATTACGATAATAAAAATAGGAATAAGGCTGAAAATAAGAGTTATTACAATAGTAAAAATGGGAATGAGGCTGAAAATAATAGATATAGTGATAATAATAATAGTGACAAGGATAAACATAAGAGTTATTACGATAATAAAAACAGGAATAGGGCTAAAAATGATAGTTATATTGATAATAATAGTAGTGATAAGAATAAAAATGAGAGTTATTACGGTAATAACAATAGGAGTAGGGCTGAAAATAATAGTTATAATGAAAATAATAATAGTAATAAGGATAAAAATAACAGATATTACGATAATAATAATATTAATACGGATAAAAATAAGAGTTATTGCGATAATAAAAATAGGAATAAGGCTGAAAATAATAGTTATAATGATAATAATAATAGTGATCAGGATAAAAGTAAGAGTTATTACGATAATAATAATAGTGATAAGGATAAAAATAATAGTTAGTATGATAATAATAATAGTAATAAGGACAAAGAATAATAGTTATCATGATAATAATAATAGTGATCAGGATAAAAGTAGGAGTTATTACGACAATAAAAATAGGGATAAGGCTGAAAATAAAAGTTATAATGGTAATAATAATAGTGATAAGGATAAAAATAAGTTATTACTATAATAATTATAGGAATAAGGCTGAAAATAATAATTATAATGATAATAATAATAGTAATAAGGATAAAAATAAGAGTTATTACGATAATAAAAATAGGAATAAGGCTGAAAATAATAGTTATAATGATAATAATAATAGTGATCAGGATAAAAGTAAGAGTTATTACGATAATAAAAATGGGAATAAGGCTGAAAATAAGAGTTATTACGATAATAAAAATGGGAATAAGGCTGAAAATAATAGATATAATGATAATAATAATAGTGATAAGGTTAAACATAAGAGTTATTAAGATAATAAAAACAGTAATAGGGCTAAAAATGATAGTTATAATGATAATAATAGTAGTGATAAGAATAAAAATAAGAGTTATTACGGTAATAACCACAGGAATAAGGCTGAAAATAGTAGTTATATTGATAATAATAATAATAATAAGGATAAAAATTACAGATATTACGGTAATAATAATATTAATACGGCCAAAAATAAGAGTTATTACGATTATAATAATAGTGATAAGGATAAAAATAATAGTTAGTATGATAATAATAATAGTAATAAGGACAAAGAATAATAGTTAGAATGATAATAATAATAGTGATCAGAATAAAAGTAGGAGTTATTACGATAATAAAAAAGGAATAAGGCTGAAAATAATAGTTATAATGATAATAATAATAGTGATAAGGATAAAAATAATAGTTATGAAGGTAATAGCAATACGAGTGAGGCTGAAAATAATAGATATAATGATAATAATAATAGTGATAAGGATAAAAATAAGAGTTATTACGATAATAAAAACAGGAATAAGGCTGAAAATAATAGTAATAATGATAATAATAGTAGTGATAAGAATAAAAATAAGAGTTATTATGGTAATAACAATAGGAATAAGGCTGAAAATAATAGTTGTGCTGATAATAATAATAGTAATAAGGATAAAAAGAACAGGTATTACAATAATAATAATACTAATGACTATGAAAATAATACGTTTAACGATAATAATAACATTCATAGGGATACAAATAATAGTTTGTATGATAATAATAATATTAATACGGATAAAAATAAGAGCTATTACGATAATAATAATAGTAATAAGGATCAAAATAACAGATATTACGACAATAATAATATTAATACGGATAAAAATAAGAGTTATTACGTTAATAAAAATGGGAATAAGGCTGAAAATAATAGTTTCAATGATAATAATAATAGTGATAAGGATAATAGTAAGAGTTATTACGATAATAAAAATAGGAATAAGGCTGAAAATAAGAGTTATAACGATAGTAAAAATGGGAATAAGGCTGAAAATAATAGATATAATGACAATAATAATAGTGATAAGGATAAAAATAATAGTTAGTATGATAATAATAATAGCAATAAGGAGAAAGAATAATAGTTATCATGATAATAATAATAGTGATCAGGATAAAAGTAGGAGTTATTACGACAATAAAAATAGGGATAAGGCTGAAAATAAAAGTTATAATGGTAATAATAATAGTGATAAGGATAAAAATAAGTTATTACTATAATAATTATAGGGATAAGGCTGAAAATAATAATTATAATGATAATAATAATAGTAATAAGGATAAAAATAAGAGTTATTACGATAATAAAAATAGGAATAAGGCTGAAAATAATAGTTATAATGATAATAATAATAGTGATCAGGATAAAAGTAAGAGTTATTACGATAATAAAAATGGGAATAAGGCTGAAAATAATAGATATAATGACAATAATAATAGTGATAAGGATAAAAATAATAGTTAGTATGATAATAATAATAGCAATAAGGAGAAAGAATAATAGTTATCATGATAATAATAATAGTGATCAGGATAAAAGTAGGAGTTATTACGACAATAAAAATAGGGATAAGGCTGAAAATAAAAGTTATAATGGTAATAATAATAGTGATAAGGATAAAGATAAGTTATTACTATAATAATTATAGGAATAAGGCTGAAAATAATAATTATAATGATAATAATAATAGTAATAAGGATAAAAATAAGAGTTATTACGATAATAAAAATAGGAATAAGGCTGAAAATAATAGTTATAATGATAATAATAATAGTGATCAGGATAAAAGTAAGAGTTATTACGATAATAAGAATGGGAATAAGGCTGAAAATAATAGATATAATGATAATAATAATAGTGATAAGGTTAAACATAAGAGTTATTAAGATAATAAAAACAGTAATAGGGCTAAAAATGATAGTTATAATGATAATAATAGTAGTGATAAGAATAAAAATAAGAGTTATTACGGTAATAACCACAGGAATAAGGCTGAAAATAGTAGTTATATTGATAATAATAATAATAATAAGGATAAAAATTACAGATATTACGGTAATAATAATATTAATACGGCCAAAAATAAGAGTTATTACGATTATAATAATAGCGATAAGGATAAAAATAATAGTTAGTATGATAATAATAATAGTAATAAGGACAAAGCATAATAGTTAGAATGATAATAATAATAGTGATCAGGATAAAAGTAGGAGTTATTACGATAATAAAAAAGGAATAAGGCTGAAAATAATAGTTATAATGATAATAATAATAGTGATAAGGGTAAAAATAATAGTTAGTATGATAATAATAATAGTAATAAGGAGAAAGAATAATAGTTCTAATGATAATAATAATAGTGATCAGGATAAAAGTAGGAGTTATTACGATAATAAAAATAGGGATAAGACTGAAAATAATAGTTATAATGGTAATAATAATAATGATAACGATAAAAATAAGAGTTATTACGATAATAAAAACAGGAATAAGGCTGAAAATAATATTTATGATGATAATAATAATAGCAATAAGGATAAAAATAACAGATATTATAATAATAATAATACTAATGACTATGAAAATAATACCTTTAACGATAATAATAACATTCATACGGATACAAATAATAGTTGGTCTGATAATAATAATATTAATACGGATAAAAATAAGAGCTATTACGATAATAAAAATAGTAGGAAGGATAAAAATAACAGATATTACGATAATAATAATAGTAATAAGGATAAAAATAACAGATATTACGATAATAATAATATTAATACGGATAAAAATAAGAGTTATTACGATAATAAAAATAGGAATAAGGCTGAAAATAATAGTTATAATGATAATAATAATAGTGATCAGGATAAAAGTAAGAGTTATTACGAAAATAAAAATAGGAATAAGGCTGAAAATAAGAGTTATTACGATAATAAAAATGGGAATAAGGCTGAAAATAATAGATATAATGATAATAATAATAGCGATAAGCATAAAAATAAGAGTTATTACGATAATAAAAACAGGAATAAGGCTGAAAATGATAGTTATAATGATAATAGTAATAGTAATAAGGATAAAAATAACAGATATTACGATAATAATAATATTAATACGGATAAAAATAAGAGTTATTACGATAATAAAAATGGGAATAAGGCTGAAAATAATAGTTATAATGATAATAATAATAGTGATCAGGATAAAAGTAAGAGTTATTACGATAATAAAAATAGGAATAAGGCTGAAAATAGAGTTATTACGATAATAAAAATAGGAATAAGGCTGAAAATAAGTGTTATTACGATAATAATAATAGTGATAAGGGTAAAAATAATAGTTAGTATGATAATAATAATAGTAATAAGGAGAAAGAATAATAGTTCTAATGATAATAATAATAGTGATCAGGATAAAAGTAGGAGTTATTACGACAATAAAAATAGGGATAAGGCTGAAAATAAAAGTTATAATGGTAATAATAATAGTGATAAGGATAAAAATAAGTTATTACTATAATAATTATAGGAATAAGGCTGAAAATAATAATTATAATGATAATAATAATAGTAATAAGGATAAAAATAAGAGTTATTACGATAATAAAAATAGGAATAAGGCTGAAAATAATAGTTATAATGATAATAATAATAGTGATCAGGATAAAAGTAAGAGTTATTACGATAATAAAAATAGGAATAAGGCTGAAAATAAGAGTTATTACGATAATAAAAATGGGAATAAGGCTGAAAATAATAGATATAATGATAATAATAATAGCGATAAGCATAAAAATAACAGATATTATAATAATAATAATACTAATGACTATGAAAATAATACCTTTAACGATAATAATAACATTCATACGGATACAAATAATAGTTGGTCTGATAATAATAATATTAATACGGATAAAAATAAGAGCTATTACGATAATAAAAATAGTAGGAAGGATAAAAATAACAGATATTACGATAATAATAATAGTAATAAGGATAAAAATAACAGATATTACGATAATAATAATATTAATACGGATAAAAATGAGAGTTATTACGATAATAAAAATAGGAATAAGGCTGAAAATAATAGTTATAATGATAATAATAATAGTGATCAGGATAAAAGTAAGAGTTATTACGATAATAAAAATAGGAATAAGGCTGAAAATAAGAGTTATTACGATAATAAAAATGGGAATAAGGCTGAAAATAATAGATATAATGATAATAATAATAGTGATAAGGTTAAACATAAGAGTTATTAAGATAATAAAAACAGTAATAGGGCTAAAAATGATAGTTATAATGATAATAATAGTAGTGATAAGAATAAAAATAAGAGTTATTACGGTAATAACCACAGGAATAAGGCTGAAAATAGTAGTTATATTGATAATAATAATAATAATAAGGATAAAAATTACAGATATTACGGTAATAATAATATTAATACGGCCAAAAATAAGAGTTATTACGATTATAATAATAGTGATAAGGATAAAAATAATAGTAAGTATGATAATAATAATAGTAATAAGGACAAAGCATAATAGTTAGAATGATAATAATAATAGTGATAAGGATAAAAATAATAGTTATGAAGGTAATAGCAATACGAGTGAGGCTGAAAATAAAAGATATAATGATAATAATAATAGTGATAAGGATAAAAATAAGAGTTATTACGATAATAAAAACAGGAATAAGGCTGAAAATAATAGTAATAATGATAATAATAGTAGTGATAAGAATAAAAATAAGAGTTATTATGGTAATAACAATAGGAATAAGGCTGAAAATAATAGTTGTGCTGATAATAATAATAGTAATAAGGATAAAAAGAACATGTATTACAATAATAATAATACTAATGACTATGAAAATAATACGTTTAACGATAATAATAACATTCATAGGGATACAAATAATAGTTTGTATGATAATAATAATATTAATACGGATAAAAATAAGAGCTATTACGATAATAATAATAATAGTAATAAGGATCAAAATAACAGATATTACGACAATAATAATATTAATACGGATAAAAATAAGAGTTATTACGTTAATAAAAATGGGAATAAGGCTGAAAATAATAGTTTCAATGATAATAATAATAGTGATCAGGATAATAGTAAGAGTTATTACGATAATAAAAATAGGAATAAGGCTGAAAATAAGAGTTATAACGATAGTAAAAATGGGAATAAGGCTGAAAATAATAGATATAATGACAATAATAATAGTGATAAGGATAAAAATAATAGTTAGTATGATAATAATAATAGCAATAAGGAGAAAGAATAATAGTTATCATGATAATAATAATAGTGATCAGGATAAAAGTAGGAGTTATTACGACAATAAAAATAGGGATAAGGCTGAAAATAAAAGTTATAATGGTAATAATAATAGTGATAAGGATAAAAATAAGTTATTACTATAATAATTATAGGAATAAGGCTGAAAATAAGAATTATAATGATAATAATAATAGTAATAAGGATAAAAATAAGAGTTATTACGATAATAAAAATAGGAATAAGGCTGAAAATAATAGTTATAATGATAATAATAATAGTGATCAGGATAAAAGTAAGAGTTATTACGATAATAAAAATGGGAATAAGGCTGAAAATAATAGATATAATGATAATAATAATAGTGATAAGGATAAAAAATAAGAGTTATTACGATAATAAAAATAGGAATAAGGCTGAAAATAAGAGTTATTACGATAGTGAAAATGGGATTGAGGCTGAAAATAATAGATATAGTGATAATAATAATAGTGATAAGGATAAACATAAGAGTTATTACGATAATAAAAACAGGAATAGGGCTAAAAATGATAGTTATATTGATAATAATAGTAGTGATAAGAATAAAAATAAGAGTTATTACGGTAATAACAATAGGAGTAGGGGCTGAAAATAATAGTTATAATGAAAATAATAATAGTAATAAGGATAAAAATAACAGATATTACGATAATAATAATATTAATACGGATAAAAATAAGAGTTATTGCGATAATAAAAATAGGAATAAGGCTGAAAATAATAGTTATAATGATAATTATAATAGTAATAAGGATAAAAATAACAGATATTACGATAATAATAATATTAATACGGATAAATATAAGAGTTATTGCGATAATAAAAATAGGAATAAGGCTGAAAATAATAGTTATAATGATAATAAAAATAGGGATAAGGCTGAAATAATAGTTATAATGGTCATAATAATAGTGATAAGGATAAAAATAAGGGTTATTACTATAAGAATTATAGGAATAAGGCTGAAAATAATAATTATAATGATAATAATAATATTAATACCGATAAAAATAAGAGTTACTACGATAATAAAAATAGGATTAAGGTTGAAAATAACAGATATAATGATAATAATAATAGTGATAAGGATATAAATAAGAGTTATTACGATAATAAAAACAGGAATAAGGCTGAAAATAATAGTAATAATGATAATAATAGTAGTCATAAGAATACAACTACGAGCTATTATGGTAATAACAATAGGAATAAGGCTGAAAATAATAGTTCTGATGATAATAATAATAGTAGTAAGGATAAAAATAACAGATATTACAATAATAATAATACTAATGACTATGAAAATAATACGTTTAACGATAATAATAACATTCATAGGGATACAAATAATAGTTTGTATGATAATAATAGTATTAATACGGATAAAAGTAGGAGCTATTACGATAATAAAAATAGGTATAACGCTGAATATAATAGTTATAATGGTAATAATAATAGTGATAACGACAATGTCAATAGTAATAAAGATAGTAATAATGGAATGAGGATAATAATAACAGGCTCAGCGATAATAATAAGAGAAGTAACGATAATATCAACAGAAATAAGGATAGTAATAACAGAATGAGGATAATAATAACAGATATAGCCATATGAATAGTGGTAGTAGGGATAATAATAATAGTAATAACGACAATATCAATAGCAATAAAGATAGTAATAATGGAATGAGGATAATGATAACAGTCTCACCTATAATAAAAAGAGAAACAACGATAATATCGACAGAAATAAGGATAGGAATAATAGAATGAGGATAATAATAACAGTTATAGCCATATGAATAATAGTAGCGGGGATAATAATAATAGTAATAACGACAATATCAATAGCATTAAAGATAGTAATAATTGAATGACGATAATCATAACAGGTTCAGCGACAATAGTAAGAGAAATAACGATAATATCAACAGAAATAAGGATAGTAATAATAGAATGAGGATAATAATAACAGTTATAGTGCTTTGAATAATAGTAGTAGGGATAATAATAATAGTAATAACGACAATGTCAATAGTAATAAAGATAGTAATAATGGAATGAGGATAATAATAACAGGCTCAGCGATAATAGTAAGAGAAGTAACGATAATATCAACAGAAATAAGGATAGTAATAATGGAATGAGGATAATAATAACAGTTATAGTGATATGAATAATAGTAGTAGGGATAATAATAAATAGTAATAACGACAGTGTCAATAGTAATAAAGGTAGTAATAATGGAATGAACAAAATCATAACAGGGACAGCGATAATAGTAAGAGAAATAACGATAATATCAACAGACATAAGGATAGTAATAATATAGTGATGATAATAATAACAGTTATAGTGATATGAATAATAGTAGTAGGGATAATAAGAATAGTAATAACGATAATATCACGAGTAATAAAGATAGTAATAATGTAAGGAGGATAATAGTAACAGTCTCACCGATAATACAATAAGAAATAACGATAATAACAACAGACATAAGGATAGTAATAAAAGAATGAGGATAATAATAACAGTTGCAGCGATATGAATAATAGTAGTATGGGAAAATAATAATAGTAATAACGATAATATCAACAGAAATACGGATAGTAATAATAGAATGAGGGTAATAATGACAGTTATAGCCATATGAATAATAGTAGTAGGGATAATAATAATAGTAATAACGATAACATCGACAGTAATAAAGATAGTAACAATGGAAGGAGGATAATATCAACAGTCGCACTGATAATACAATAAGAAATAACGATAATAAGAACAGAAATAAGGATAGAAATAAAAGAAGGATGATAATAATAACAGTCTCACCGTTAATAAAAAGAGAAATAACGATAATATCAACAGATATCAGGATAGTAATAATAGAATGAGCATAATAATAACAGCTATAAGGATATGAATAATAGTAGATGGGAAAATAATAATAGTAATAACGACAATATCAAGAGTAATAAAGATAGTAAAAATGGAATGAGGATACTAATAACAGTCTCACCGATAATAAAAAGAGAAATAACGATAATATCATCAGAAATAACGATAGTAATAATAGAATGAGGATAATAATAACAGTTATAGCCATATGAATAATAGTAGTAGGGATAATAATAATAGTAATAACGAGAATGTCAATAGTAATAAAGAGAGTAATAATGGAATGAGGATAAGGATAACAGTCTCACCGATAGTAAAAAGAGAAATAACGATCATATCAACAGAAATAAGGATAGTAATAATTGAATTGATATAATAATAACAGTTATAGCCATATGAATAATAGTAGTAGGAATAATAATAATATTAATAACGACAATATCAATAGTAATAAAGATAGTTATAATGGAATGAGGATAATGATAACAGTGTCACCGATAATAATTACAAAAATACCGATAATATCAACAGAAATAAGGACAGTAATAATGGAATGAGGATAATAATACCAGGCTCAGCGATAATAATAAGAGAAGTAACGATAATATCAACAGAAATAAGGATAGTAATAATGGAATGAGGATAATAATAACAGTTATAGCCATATGTATAATAGTAGTAGGAATAATAATAATAGTAACAACGACAATATCAATAGCATTAAAGATAGTAATAATTGAATGACGATAATCATAACAGGCTCAGCGACAATAGTAAGAGAAATAACGATAATATCAACAGAAATAAGGATAGTAATAATAGAATGAGGATAATAATAACAGTTATAGTGCTTTGAATAATAGTAGTAGGGATAATAATAATAGTAATAACGACAATGTCAATAGTAATAAAGATAGTAATAATGGAATGAGGATAATAATAACAGGCTCAGCGATAATAATAAGAGAAGTAACGATAATATCAACAGAAATAAGGATAGTAATAACAGAATGAGGATAATAATAACAGATATAGCCATATGAATAGTAGTAGTAGGGATAATAATAATAGTAATAACGACAATATCAATAGCCATAAAGATAGTAATAATGGAATGAGGATAATGATAACAGTCTCACCTATAATAAAAAGAGAAACAACGATAATATCGACAGAAATAAGGATAGTAATAATAAAATGAGGATAATAATAACAGTTATAGCCATATGAATAATAGTAGCGGGGATAATAATAATAGTAATAACGACAATATCAATAGTAATAAAGATAGTTATAATGGAATGAGGTTAATGATAACAGTGTCGCCGATAATAATAACAAAAATACCGATAATATCCACAGAAATAAGGATAGTAATAATAGAATGAGGATAATAATAACAGTTATAGCCATATGAGTAATAGTAGCGGGGATAATGATAATAGTAATAACGACAATATCAATAGTATTATAGATAGTAATAATGGAATGACGATAATCATAACAGGCTCAGCGATAATAGTAAGAGAAATAACGATAATATCAATAGAAATAAGGATAGTAATAATAGAATGAGGATAATAATAACAGTTATAGTGATACGTATAATAGTAGTAGGGATAATAATAATAGTAATAACGACAATGTCAATAGTAATAAAGATAGTAATAATGGAATGAGGATAATAATAACAGCCTCAGCGATAATAATAAGAGAAGTAACGATAATATCAACAGAAATAAGGATAGTAATAATGGAATGAGGATAATAATAACAGCCTCAGCGATAATAATAAGAGAAGTAACGATAATATCAACAGAAATAAGGATAGTAATAACAGAATGAGGATAATAATAACAGATATAGCCATATGAATAATAGTAGTAGGAATAATAATAATAGTAATAACGACAATATCAATAGTAATAAAGATAGTTATAATGGAATGAGGATAATGATAACAGGCTCAGCGATAATAATAAGAGAAATTACGATAATATCAACAGAAATAAGGATAGTAATAATAGAATGAGGATAATAATAACAGTTATAGTGATACGAATAATAGTAGTAGGGATAATAAGAATAGTAATAACGATAATATCACGAGTAATGAAGATAGTAATAATGGAAGGAGGATAATTATAACAGTCGCACTGATAATACAATAAGAAATAACGATAATAAGAACGGAAATAAGGATAGAAATAGAAGAATGAGGATAATAATAACAGTTGCAGCGATATGACTAATAGTAGTATGGGATAATAATAATAGTAATAACGATTATATCAATGCTAATTAAGGTAGTAATAATGGAATGATGATAATAATAACAGTCCCACCGATAATACAAAGAGAAATAACGATAATATCAACAGACATAAGGATAGTAATAATAGAAAGAGCATAATAATAACAGCTATAAGGATATGAATAATAGTACATGGGATAATAATAATATTACTAACGATAATATCAATAGCAATAAAGATAGTAATAATGGAATGAGGATAATGATAACAGTCTCACCTATAATAAAAAGAGAAACAACGATAATATCGACAGAAATAAGGATAGTAATAATGGAATGAGGATAGTAATAACAGTTATAGTGATATGAATAATAGTAGTAGGGATAATAATAAATAGTAATAACGACAGTGTCAATAGTAATAAAGGTAGTAATAATGGAATGAACAAAATCATAACAGGGACAGCGATAATAGTAAGAGAAATAACGATAATATCAACAGACATAAGGATAGTAATAATATAGTGATGATAATAATAACAGTTATAGTGATATGAATAATAGTAGTAGGGATAATAAGAATAGTAATAACGATAATATCACGAGTAATAAAGATAGTAATAATGTAAGGAGGATAATAGTAACAGTCTCACCGATAATACAATAAGAAATAACGATAATAACAACAGACATAAGGATAGTAATAAAAGAATGAGGATAATAATAACAGTTGCAGCGATATGAATAATAGTAGTATGGGAAAATAATAATAGTAATAACGATAATATCAACAGAAATACGGATAGTAATAATAGAATGAGGGTAATAATAACAGTTATAGCCATATGAATAATAGTAGTAGGGATAATAATAATAGTAATAACGATAACATCAACAGTAATAAAGATAGTAACAATGGAAGGAGGATAATATCAACAGTCGCACTGATAATACAATAAGAAATAACGATAATAAGAACAGAAATAAGGATAGAAATAAAAGAAGGATGATAATAATAACAGTCTCACCGTTAATAAAAAGAGAAATAACGATAATATCAACAGATATCAGGATAGTAATAATAGAATGAGCATAATAATAACAGCTATAAGGATATGAATAATAGTAGATGGGAAAATAATAATAGTAATAACGACAATATCAAGAGTAATAAAGATAGTAAAAATGGAATGGGGATACTAATAACAGTCTCACCGATAATAAAAAGAGAAATAACGATAATATCATCAGAAATAACGATAGTAATAATAGAATGATGATAATAATAACAGTTATAGCCATATGAATAATAGTAGTAGGAATAATAATAATATTAATAACGACAATATCAATAGTAATAAAGATAGTTATAATGGAATGAGGATAATGATAACAGTGTCACCGATAATAATTACAAAAATACCGATAATATCAACAGAAATAAGGACAGTAATAATGGAATGTGGATAATAATAACAGTTATAGTGATATGAATAATAGTAGTAGGGATAATAATAATAGTAATAACGACAATGTCAATAGTAATAAAGATAGTAATAATGGAATGAGGATAATAATACCAGGCTCAGCGATAATAATAAGAGAAGTAACGATAATATCAACAGAAATAAGGATAGTAATAATGGAATGAGGATAATAATAACAGTTATAGCCATATCAATAATAGTAGTAGGAATAATAATAATAGTAATAACGACAATATCAATAGTAATAAAGATAGTTATAATGGAATGAGGATAATGATAACAGGCTCAGCGATAATAAGAAGAGAAATTACGATAATATCAACAGAAATAAGAATAGTAATAACGACAATATCAATAGTAATAAAGATAGTTATAATGGAATGAGGATAATGATAACAGTGTCAGCGATAATAATAACAAAAATATCGATAATATCAACAGAAATGAGGATAGCAATAATAGAATGAGAACAATAATAACAGTTATAGCATAATGAATAATAGTAGTCGGGATAATAATAATAGTAATAACGACAATATCAATAGTATTAAAGGTAGTAATAATGGAATGAACAAAATCATAACAGGGACAGCGATAATAGTAAGAGAAATAACGATAATATCAACAGACATAAGGATAGTAATAATATAGTGATGATAATAATAACAGTTATAGTGATATGAATAATAGTAGTAGGGATAATGAGAATAGTAATAACGATAATATCACGAGTAATAAAGATAGTAATAATGGAAGGAGGATAATAGTAACAGTCTCACCGATAATACAATAAGAAATAACGATAATAACAACAGACATAAGGATAGTAATAAAAGAATGAGGATAAGAATAACAGTTGCAGCGATATGAATAATAGTAGTATGGGAAAATAATAATAGTAATAACGATAATATCACGAGTAATAAAGATAGTAATAATGGAAGGAGGATAATAATAACAGTCGCACTGATAATACAATAAGAAATAACGATAATAAGAACGGAAATAAGGATAGAAATAGAAGAATGAGGATAATAATAACAGTTGCAGCGATATGACTAATAGTAGTATGGGATAATAATAATAGTAATAACGACAGTGTCGATAGTAATGAAGATAGTAATAATGGAATGGGGATAATAATAACAGTTATAGTGATATGTATAATAGTAGTAGGGATAATAATAATAGTAATAACGACAATGTCAATAGTAATAAAGATAGTAATAATGGAATGAGGATAATCATAACAGGCTCAGCGATAATAATACGAGAAATTACGATAATATCAACAGAAAAAAGGATAGTAATAACGACAATATCAATAGTAGTAAAGATAGTTATAAAGGAATGAGGATAATGATAACAGGGTCGCCGATAATAATAACAAAAATACCGATAATATCAGCAGAAATAAGGATAGTAATAACAGAATGAGGATAATAATAACAGTTATAGCCATATGAGTAATAGTAGCGGGGATAATAATAATAGTAATAACGACAATATCAATAGTAATAAAGATAGTTATAATGGAATGAGGATGATGATAACAGGCTCAGCGATAGTAGTAAGAGAAATAACGATAATATCAACAGATATAAGGATAGTAATAATAGAATGAGGATAATAATAACAGTTATAGTGCTTTGAATAATAGTAGTAGGGATAATAATAATAGTAATAACGACAATGTCAATAGTAATAAAGATAGTAATAATGGAATGAGGATAATAATAACAGGCTCAGCGATAATAATAAGAGAAGTAACGATAATATCAACAGAAATAAGGATAGTAATAACAGAATGAGGATAATAATAACAGATATAGCCATATGAATAGTAGTAGTAGGGATAATAATAATAGTAATAACGACAATATCAATAGCCATAAAGATAGTAATAATGGAATGAGGATAATGATAACAGTCTCACCTATAATAAAAAGAAAAACAACGATAATATCGACAGAAATAAGGATAGTAATAATAAAATGAGGATAATAATAACAGTTATAGCCATATGAATAATAGTAGCGGGGATAATAATAATAGTAATAACGACAATATCAATAGTAATAAAGATAGTTATAATGGAATGAGGTTAATGATAACAGTGTCGCCGATAATAATAACAAAAATACCGATAATATCCACAGAAATAAGGATAGTAATAATAGAATGAGGATAATAATAACAGTTATAGCCATATGAGTAATAGTAGCGGGGATAATAATAATAGTAATAACGACAATATCAATAGTATTATAGATAGTAATAATGGAATGACGATAATCATAACAGGCTCAGCGATAATAGTAAGAGAAATAACGATAATATCAATAGAAATAAGGATAGTAATAATAGAATGAGGATAATAATAACAGTTATAGTGATACGTATAATAGTAGTAGGGATAATAATAATAGTAATAACGACAATGTCAATAGTAATAAAGATAGTAATAATGGAATGAGGATAATAATAACAGCCTCAGCGATAATAATAAGAGAAGTAACGATAATATCAACAGAAATAAGGATAGTAATAACAGAATGAGGATAATAATAACAGATATAGCCATATGAATAATAGTAGTAGGAATAATAATAATAGTAATAACGACAATATCAATAGTAATAAAGGTAGTAATAATGGAAGGAGAATAATAGTAACAGTCTCACCGATAATACAATAAGAAATAACGATAATATCAACAGAAATGAGGATAGCAATAATAGAATGAGAACAATAATAACAGTTATAGCATAATGAATAATAGTAGTCGGGATAATAATAATAGTAATAACGACAATATCAATAGTATTAAAGATAGTAATAATGGAATGAGGATAATGATAACAGTCTCACCTATAATAAAAAGAGAAACAACGATAATATCGACAGAAATAAGGATAGTAATAATAGAATGAGGATAATAATAACAGTTATAGCCATATGAATAATAGTAGTAGGGATAATAATAATAGTAATAACGAGAATGTCAATAGTAATAAAGAGAGCAATAATGGAATGAGGATAAGGATAACAGTCTCACCGATAGTAAAAAGAGAAATAACGATAATATCAACAGAATTAAGGATAGTAATAATTGAATTGATATAATAATAACAGTTATAGCCATATGAATAATAGTAGTAGGAATAATAATAATATTAATAACGACAATATCAATAGTAATAAAGATAGTTATAATGGAATGAGGATAATGATAACAGTGTCACCGATAATAATAACAAAAATAGCGATAATATCAACAGAAATAAGGATAGCAATAATAGAATGAGAACAATGATAACAGTTATAGCATAATGAATAATAGTAGTAGGAATAATAATAATAATAATAACGACAATATCAATAGAGATAAAAATAGTTATAATGGAATGAGGTTAATGATAACAGGGTCGCCGATAATAATAACAAAAATACCGATAATATCAGCAGAAATAAGGATAGTAATAACAGAATGAGGATAATAATAACAGTTATAGCCATATGAGTAATAGTAGCGGGGATAATAATAATAGTAATAACGACAATATCAATAGTAATAAAGATAGTTATAATGGAATGAGGATGATGATAACAGGCTCAGCGATAGTAGTAAGAGAAATAACGATAATATCAACAGATATAAGGATAGTAATAATAGAATGAGGATAATAATAACAGTTATAGTGCTTTGAATAATAGTAGTAGGGATAATAATAATAGTAATAACGACAATGTCAATAGTAATAAAGATAGTAATAATGGAATGAGGATAATAATAACAGGCTCAGCGATAATAATAAGAGAAGTAACGATAATATCAACAGAAATAAGGATAGTAATAACAGAATGAGGATAATAATAACAGATATAGCCATATGAATAGTAGTAGTAGGGATAATAATAATAGTAATAACGACAATATCAATAGCCATAAAGATAGTAATAATGGAATGAGGATAATGATAACAGTCTCACCTATAATAAAAAGAAAAACAACGATAATATCGACAGAAATAAGGATAGTAATAATAAAATGAGGATAATAATAACAGTTATAGCCATATGAATAATAGTAGCGGGGATAATAATAATAGTAATAACGACAATATCAATAGTAATAAAGATAGTTATAATGGAATGAGGTTAATGATAACAGTGTCGCCGATAATAATAACAAAAATACCGATAATATCCACAGAAATAAGGATAGTAATAATAGAATGAGGATAATAATAACAGTTATAGCCATATGAGTAATAGTAGCGGGGATAATAATAATAGTAATAACGACAATATCAATAGTATTATAGATAGTAATAATGGAATGACGATAATCATAACAGGCTCAGCGATAATAGTAAGAGAAATAACGATAATATCAATAGAAATAAGGATAGTAATAATAGAATGAGGATAATAATAACAGTTATAGTGATACGTATAATAGTAGTAGGGATAATAATAATAGTAATAACGACAATGTCAATAGTAATAAAGATAGTAATAATGGAATGAGGATGATAATAAAAGCCTCAGCGATAATAATAAGAGAAGTAACGATAATATCAACAGAAATAAGGATAGTAATAACAGAATGAGGATAATAATAACAGATATAGCCATATGAATAATAGTAGTAGGAATAATAATAATAGTAATAACGACAATATCAATAGTAATAAAGGTAGTAATAATGGAAGGAGAATAATAGTAACAGTCTCACCGATAATACAATAAGAAATAACGATAATATCAACAGAAATGAGGATAGCAATAATAGAATGAGAACAATAATAACAGTTATAGCATAATGAATAATAGTAGTCGGGATAATAATAATAGTAATAACGACAATATCAATAGTATTAAAGATAGTAATAATGGAATGAGGATAATGATAACAGTCTCACCTATAATAAAAAGAAAAACAACGATAATATCGACAGAAATAAGGATAGTAATAATAAAATGAGGATAATAATAACAGTTATAGCCATATGAATAATAGTAGCGGGGATAATAATAATAGTAATAACGACAATATCAATAGTAATAAAGATAGTTATAATGGAATGAGGTTAATGATAACAGTGTCGCCGATAATAATAACAAAAATACCGATAATATCCACAGAAATAAGGATAGTAATAATAGAATGAGGATAATAATAACAGTTATAGCCATATGAGTAATAGTAGCGGGGATAATAATAATAGTAATAACGACAATATCAATAGTATTATAGATAGTAATAATGGAATGACGATAATCATAACAGGCTCAGCGATAATAGTAAGAGAAATAACGATAATATCAATAGAAATAAGGATAGTAATAATAGAATGAGGATAATAATAACAGTTATAGTGATACGTATAATAGTAGTAGGGATAATAATAATAGTAATAACGACAATGTCAATAGTAATAAAGATAGTAATAATGGAATGAGGATAATAATAACAGCCTCAGCGATAATAATAAGAGAAGTAACGATAATATCAACAGAAATAAGGATAGTAATAACAGAATGAGGATAATAATAACAGATATAGCCATATGAATAATAGTAGTAGGAATAATAATAATAGTAATAACGACAATATCAATAGTAATAAAGGTAGTAATAATGGAAGGAGAATAATAGTAACAGTCTCACCGATAATACAATAAGAAATAACGATAATATCAACAGAAATGAGGATAGCAATAATAGAATGAGAACAATAATAACAGTTATAGCATAATGAATAATAGTAGTCGGGATAATAATAATAGTAATAACGACAATATAAATAGTATTAAAGATAGTAATAATGGAATGAGGATAATGATAACAGTCTCACCTATAATAAAAAGAGAAACAACGATAATATCGACAGAAATAAGGATAGTAATAATAGAATGAGGATAATAATAACAGTTATAGCCATATGAATAATAGTAGCGGGGATAATAATAATAGTCGTAACGACAATATCAATAGCATTAAAGATAGTAATAATGGAATGAGGATAATGATAACAGTGACAGCGATAATAATAACAAAAATACCGATAATATCAACAGAAATAAGGATAGCAATAATAGAATGAAGAACAATAATAACAGTTATGGCATAATGAATAATACGAGTCGGGATAATAATAATAGTAATAACGACAATATCAATAGTAATAAAGATAGTTATAATGGAATGAGGATAATGATAACAGGCTCAGCGGTAATAATAAGAGAAATTACGATAATATCAACAGAAATAAGGATAGTAATAATAGAATGAGGATAATAATAACAGTTATAGTGATACGAATAATAGTAGTAGGGATAATAAGAATAGTAATAACGATAATATCACGAGTAATGAAGATAGTAATAATGGAAGGAGGATAATTATAACAGTCGCACTGATAATACAATAAGAAATAACGATAATAGGAACAGAAATAAGGATAGAAATAAAAGAAGGATGATAATAATAACAGTCTCACCGTTAATAAAAAGAGAAATAACGATAATATCAACAGATATCAGGATAGTAATACTAGAATGAGCATAATAATAACAGCTATAAGGATATGAATAATAGTAGATGGGAAAATAATAATAGTAATAACGACAATATCAAGAGTAATATAGATAGTAAAAATGGAATGAGGATACTAATAACAGTCTCACCGATAATAAAAAGAGAAATAACGATAATATCATCAGAAATAACGATAGTAATAATAGAATGATGATAATAATAACAGTTATAGCCATATGTATAATAGTAGTAGGAATAGTAATAATAGTAATAACGACAATATCAATAGTAATAAAGGTAGTAATAATGGAAGGAGAATAATAGTAACAGTCTCACCGATAATACAATAAGAAATAACGATAGTAACAACAGAAATAAGGATAGTAAGAAAAGAATGAGGATAATAATAACAGTTATAGCCATATCAATAATAGTAGTAGGAATAATAATAATATTAATAACGACAAAATCAATAGTAATAAAGATAGTTATAATGAAATGAGGATAATGATAACAGGCTCAGTGATAGTAATAAGAGAAATTACGATAATATCAACAGAAATAATGATAGTAATAATAGAATGAGGATAATAATAACAGTTATAGCCATATGAATAATAGTAGTAGGGATAATAATAATAGTAATAACGAGAATGTCAATAGTAATAAAGAGAGTAATAATGGAATGAGGATAAGGATAACAGTCTCACCGATAGTAAAAAGAGAAATAACGATAATATCAACAGAAATAAGGATAGTAATAATTGAATTGATATAATAATAACAGTTATAGCCATATGAATAATAGTAGTAGGAATAATAATAATATTAATAACGACAATATCAATAGTAATAAAGATAGTTATAATGGAATGAGGATAATGATAACAGTGTCACCGATATTAATTACAAAAATACCGATAATATCAACAGAAATAAGGACAGTAATAATGGAATGTGGATAATAATAACAGTTATAGTGATATGAATAATAGTAGTAGGGATAATAATAATAGTAATAACGACAATGTCAATAGTTATAAAGATAGTAATAATGGAATGAGGATAATAATACCAGGCTCAGCGATAATAATAAGAGAAGTAACGATAATATCAACAGAAATAAGGATAGTAATAATGGAATGAGGATAATAATAACAGTTATAGCCATATCAATAATAGTAGTAGGAATAATAATAATAGTAATAACGACAATATCAATAGTAATAAAGATAGTTATAATGGAATGAGGATAATGATAACAGGCTCAGCGATAATAAGAAGAGAAATTACGATAATATCAACAGAAATAAGAATAGTAATAACGACAATATCAATAGTAATAAAGATAGTTATAATGGAATGAGGATAGTGATAACAGAGTCAGCGATAATAATAACAAAAATACCGATAATATCAACAGAAATGAGGATAGCAATAATAGAATGAGAACAATAATAACAGTTATAGCATAATGAATAATAGTAGTCGGGATAATAATAATAGTAATAACGACAATATCAATAGTATTAAAGATAGTAATAATGGAATGACGATAATCATAACAGGCTCAGCGATAATAGTAAGAGAAATAACGATAATATCAACAGAAATAAGGATAGTAATAATAGAATGAGCATAATAACAACAGCTATAGCGATATGAATAATAGTCGTAGGAATAATAATAATAGTAATAACGACAATATAAAGAGTAATAAAGATAGTAATAATGGAATGATGATAATAATAACAGTCTCACCGATAATACAAAGAGAAATAACGATAATATCAACAGACATAAGGATAGTAATAATAGAATAATGATAATAATAACAGTTATAGCCATATGTATAATAGTAGTAGGAATAATAATAATAGTAATAACGACAATATCAATGCTAATAAAGGTAGTAATAATGTAATGAACATAATCATAACAGGGACAGCGATAATAGTAAGAGAAATAACGATAATATCAACAGTCATAAGGATAGTAATAATATAATGATGACAATAATAACAGCTATAGTGATATGAATAATAGTAGTAGGGATAATAAGAATAGTAAGAACGATAATATCACGAGTAATAAAGATAGTAATAATGGTAGGCGGATAATAGTAACAGTCTCACCGATAATACAATAAGAAATACCGATAATATCAACAGAAATAAGGATAGTAATAATAGAATGAGGATAATAATAAGAGTTATAGCCATATCAATAATAGTAGAAGGAATAATAATAATAGTAATAACGACAATATCAATAGTAATAAAGACAGTTATAATGGAATGAGGATAATGATAACAGGCTCAGCGATAATAATAAGAGAAGTAACGATAATATCAACAGAAATAAGGATAGTAATAATAGAATGAGGATAATAATAACAGTTATAGCCATATGAATAATAGTAGTAGGGATAATAGTAATAGTAATAACGACAATATCTAGAGTAATAAAGATAGTAATAATGGAATGAGGATAAGAACAAGAGTCTCCGCGATAATAATAACAAAAATACCGATAATATCAACAGAAATAAGGATAGCAGTAATAGAATGAGGATAATAATAACAGTTATAGCATAATGAATAATAGTAGTAGGGATAATAATAATAGTAATAACGACAATATCAATAGTAATAATGATAGTAATAATGGAATGACGATAATCATAACAGGCTCAGCGATAATAATAAGAGAAATAACGATAATATCAACAGAAATAAGGATAGTAATAATAGAATTGAGATAATAATAACAGTTATAGCCATATGAATAATAGTAGTAGGAATAATAATAATAGTAATAACAACAATATCAATAGTGATAAAGATAGTTATAATGGAATGAGGATAATCATAACAGTCTCAGCGATAATAATAAGAGAAATAACGATAATATCAACAGACATAAGAATAGTAATAATAGAATGAGGATAACCATAACAGTCTCAGCGATACTAAAAAGAGAAATAACGATAATATCAACAGAAATAAGGATAGTAATAATAGAAAGAGGATAATAATAACAATTATAACCATATGAATAATAGTAGTAGGGATTATAATAATAGTAATAACGACAATATCAATAGTAATAAAGATTGTAATAATGGAATGAGGATAATCATAACAGGCTCAGCGATAACAATAAGAGAAATAACGATAATATCAACAGAAATAAGGATAGTAATAATAGAATGAGGATAATAATAACAGTTATAGTGATACGAATAATAGTAGTAGGGATAATAAGAATAGTAATAACGATAATATCACGAGTAATGAAGATAGTAATAATGGAAGGAGGATAATTATAACAGTCGCACTGATAATACAATAAGAAATAACGATAATAGGAACAGAAATAAGGATAGAAATAAAAGAAGGATGATAATAATAACAGTCTCACCGTTAATAAAAAGAGAAATAACGATAATATCAACAGATATCAGGATAGTAATACTAGAATGAGCATAATAATAACAGCTATAAGGATATGAATAATAGTAGATGGGAAAATAATAATAGTAATAACGACAATATCAAGAGTAATAAAGATAGTAAAAATGGAATGAGGATACTAATAACAGTCTCACCGATAATAAAAAGAGAAATAACGATAATATCATCAGAAATAACGATAGTAATAATAGAATGATGATAATAATAACAGTTATAGCCATATGTATAATAGTAGTAGGAATAGTAATAATAGTAATAACGACAATATCAATAGTAATAAAGGTAGTAATAATGGAAGGAGAATAATAGTAACAGTCTCACCGATAATACAATAAGAAATAACGATAGTAACCCCAGAAATAAGGATAGTAAGAAAAGAATGAGGATAATAATAACAGTTATAGCCATATCAATAATAGTAGTAGGAATAATAATAATATTAATAACGACAAAATCAATAGTAATAAAGATAGTTATAATGAAATGAGGATAATGATAACAGGCTCAGTGATAGTAACAAGAGAAATTACGATAATATCAACAGAAATAATGATAGTAATAATAGAATGAGGATAATAATAACAGTTATAGCCATATGAATAATAGTAGTAGGGATAATAATAATAGTAATAACGAGAATGTCAATAGTAATAAAGAGAGTAATAATGGAATGAGGATAAGGATAACAGTCTCACCGATAGTAAAAAGAGAAATAACGATAATATCAACAGAAATAAGGATAGTAATAATTGAATTGATATAATAATAACAGTTATAGCCATATGAATAATAGTAGTAGGAATAATAATAATATTAATAACGACAATATCAATAGTAATAAAGATAGTTATAATGGAATGAGGATAATGATAACAGTGTCACCGATATTAATTACAAAAATACCGATAATATCAACAGAAATAAGGACAGTAATAATGGAATGTGGATAATAATAACAGTTATAGTGATATGAATAATAGTAGTAGGGATAATAATAATAGTAATAACGACAATGTCAATAGTTATAAAGATAGTAATAATGGAATGAGGATAATAATACCAGGCTCAGCGATAATAATAAGAGAAGTAACGATAATATCAACAGAAATAAGGATAGTAATAATGGAATGAGGATAATAATAACAGTTATAGCCATATCAATAATAGTAGTAGGAATAATAATAATAGTAATAACGACAATATCAATAGTAATAAAGATAGTTATAATGGAATGAGGATAATGATAACAGGCTCAGCGATAATAAGAAGAGAAATTACGATAATATCAACAGAAATAAGAATAGTAATAACGACAATATCAATAGTAATAAAGATAGTTATAATGGAATGAGGATAGTGATAACAGAGTCAGCGATAATAATAACAAAAATACCGATAATATCAACAGAAATGAGGATAGCAATAATAGAATGAGAACAATAATAACAGTTATAGCATAATGAATAATAGTAGTCGGGATAATAATAATAGTAATAACGACAATATCAATAGTATTAAAGATAGTAATAATGGAATGACGATAATCATAACAGGCTCAGCGATAATAGTAAGAGAAATAACGATAATATCAACAGAAATAAGGATAGTAATAATAGAATGAGCATAATAACAACAGCTATAGCGATATGAATAATAGTCGTAGGAATAATAATAATAGTAATAACGACAATATAAAGAGTAATAAAGATAGTAATAATGGAATGATGATAATAATAACAGTCTCACCGATAATACAAAGAGAAATAACGATAATATCAACAGACATAAGGATAGTAATAATAGAATAATGATAATAATAACAGTTATAGCCATATGTATAATAGTAGTAGGAATAATAATAATAGTAATAACGACAATATCAATGCTAATAAAGGTAGTAATAATGTAATGAACATAATCATAACAGGGACAGCGATAATAGTAAGAGAAATAACGATAATATCAACAGTCATAAGGATAGTAATAATATAATGATGACAATAATAACAGCTATAGTGATATGAATAATAGTAGTAGGGATAATAAGAATAGTAAGAACGATAATATCACGAGTAATAAAGATAGTAATAATGGTAGGCGGATAATAGTAACAGTCTCACCGATAATACAATAAGAAATACCGATAATATCAACAGAAATAAGGATAGTAATAATAGAATGAGGATAATAATAAGAGTTATAGCCATATCAATAATAGTAGAAGGAATAATAATAATAGTAATAACGACAATATCAATAGTAATAAAGACAGTTATAATGGAATGAGGATAATGATAACAGGCTCAGCGATAATAATAAGAGAAGTAACGATAATATCAACAGAAATAAGGATAGTAATAATAGAATGAGGATAATAATAACAGTTATAGCCATATGAATAATAGTAGTAGGGATAATAGTAATAGTAATAACGACAATATCAATAGTAATAAAGATAGTTATAATGGAATGAGGATAATGATAACAGGCTCAGCGATAATAAGAAGAGAAATTACGATAATATCAACAGAAATAAGAATAGTAATAACGACAATATCAATAGTAATAAAGATAGTTATAATGGAATGAGGATAGTGATAACAGAGTCAGCGATAATAATAACAAAAATACCGATAATATCAACAGAAATGAGGATAGCAATAATAGAATGAGAACAATAATAACAGTTATAGCATAATGAATAATAGTAGTCGGGATAATAATAATAGTAATAACGACAATATCAATAGTATTAAAGATAGTAATAATGGAATGACGATAATCATAACAGGCTCAGCGATAATAGTAAGAGAAATAACGATAATATCAACAGAAATAAGGATAGTAATAATAGAATGAGCATAATAACAACAGCTATAGCGATATGAATAATAGTCGTAGGAATAATAATAATAGTAATAACGACAATATAAAGAGTAATAAAGATAGTAATAATGGAATGATGATAATAATAACAGTCTCACCGATAATACAAAGAGAAATAACGATAATATCAACAGACATAAGGATAGTAATAATAGAATAATGATAATAATAACAGTTATAGCCATATGTATAATAGTAGTAGGAATAATAATAATAGTAATAACGACAATATCAATGCTAATAAAGGTAGTAATAATGTAATGAACATAATCATAACAGGGACAGCGATAATAGTAAGAGAAATAACGATAATATCAACAGTCATAAGGATAGTAATAATATAATGATGACAATAATAACAGCTATAGTGATATGAATAATAGTAGTAGGGATAATAAGAATAGTAAGAACGATAATATCACGAGTAATAAAGATAGTAATAATGGTAGGCGGATAATAGTAACAGTCTCACCGATAATACAATAAGAAATACCGATAATATCAACAGAAATAAGGATAGTAATAATAGAATGAGGATAATAATAAGAGTTATAGCCATATCAATAATAGTAGAAGGAATAATAATAATAGTAATAACGACAATATCAATAGTAATAAAGACAGTTATAATGGAATGAGGATAATGATAACAGGCTCAGCGATAATAATAAGAGAAGTAACGATAATATCAACAGAAATAAGGATAGTAATAATAGAATGAGGATAATAATAACAGTTATAGCCATATGAATAATAGTAGTAGGGATAATAGTAATAGTAATAACGACAATATCTAGAGTAATAAAGATAGTAATAATGGAATGAGGATAAGAACAAGAGTCTCCGCGATAATAATAACAAAAATACCGATAATATCAACAGAAATAAGGATAGCAGTAATAGAATGAGGATAATAATAACAGTTATAGCATAATGAATAATAGTAGTAGGGATAATAATAATAGTAATAACGACAATATCAATAGTAATAATGATAGTAATAATGGAATGACGATAATCATAACAGGCTCAGCGATAATAATAAGAGAAATAACGATAATATCAACAGAAATAAGGATAGTAATAATAGAATTGAGATAATAATAACAGTTATAGCCATATGAATAATAGTAGTAGGAATAATAATAATAGTAATAACAACAATATCAATAGTGATAAAGATAGTTATAATGGAATGAGGATAATCATAACAGTCTCAGCGATAATAATAAGAGAAATAACGATAATATCAACAGACATAAGAATAGTAATAATAGAATGAGGATAACCATAACAGTCTCAGCGATACTAAAAAGAGAAATAACGATAATATCAACAGAAATAAGGATAGTAATAATAGAAAGAGGATAATAATAACAATTATAACCATATGAATAATAGTAGTAGGGATTATAATAATAGTAATAACGACAATATCAATAGTAATAAAGATTGTAATAATGGAATGAGGATAATCATAACAGGCTCAGCGATAACAATAAGAGAAATAACGATAATATCAACAGAAATAAGGATAGTAGTAATAGAATGAGGATATTAATAACAGCTATAGCAATATGAATAATAGTAGGACGGATAATACTAATAGCAATAACGATAACATCAACAGTAACCAAGATACTAATAATGGAATGAGGATATTAATAACAGTCTCACCGATAATAAAAAGAGAAATAACGATAATATGAACAGAAATAAGGATAGGAATAATAGAATGAGGATAATAATAACAGTTATAGCCATATGAGTAATAGTAGCAGGGATAATATTAATAGTAATAACGACAATATCAATAGTAATAAAGATTGTAATAATGTACTGAGGATAATCATAACAGGTTCAGCGATAACAATAAGAGAAATATCGAAAATATCAACAGAAATAAGGATAGTAATAATAGAATGAGGATAATAATAACAATTATAGCCATATGAATAATAGCAGTAGGGAAGATAATAATAGTAATAACGACAATATCAATAGTAATAATGATAGTAATAATGGAATGACGATAATCATAACAGGCTCAGCGATAATAATAAGAGAAATAACGATAATATCAACAGAAATAAGGATAGTAATAATAGAATTGAGATAATAATAACAGTTATAGCCATATGAATACTAGTGGTAGGAATAATAATAATAGTAATAACAACAATATCAATAGTGATAAAGATAGTTATAATGGAATGAGGATAATCGTAACAGGCTCAGCGATGACAATGAGAGAAATAACGATAATATCAACAGAAATAAGGATAGTAGTAATAGAATGGGGATATAATAACAGTTATAGCGATATGAGTAATCGTAGTAGGGATAATAATAATAGTGATAACGACAATATCAATAGTAATAAAGATTGTAATAATGAAATGAGGATAATCGTAGCAGGCTCAGCGATAACAATAAGAGAAATAACGATAATATCAACAGAAATAAGGATGGTAGTAATAGAATGAGGATAATAATAACAGCTATAGCAATATGAATAATAGTAGGACGGATAATACTAATAGCAATAACGATAACATCAACAGTAACCAAGATACTAATAATGGAATGAGGATATTAATAACAGTCTCACAGATAATAAAAAGAGAAATAACGATAATATGAACAGAAATAAGGATAGTAATAATAGAATGAGGATAATAATAACAGTTATAGCCATATGAGTAATAGTAGCAGGGATAATATTAATAGTAATAATGACAATATCAATAGAAATAAAGATAGTAATAATGGAATGAGGATAATCATAACAGGCTCAGCGATAATAATAAGAGAAATAACGATAATTTCAGCAGAAATAAGGATAGTAATAATAGAATGAGGATAGTAATAACAATTATAACCATATGAATAATAGTAGCAGGGATAATATTAATAGTAATAACGACAATATCAATAGTAATAAAGATTGTAATAATGTACTGAGGATAATCGAAACAGGCTCAGCGATAACAATAAGAGAAATAACGATAATATCAACAGAAATAAGGATAGTAATAATAGAATTGAGATAATAATAACAGTTATAGCCATATGAATAAAAGTAGTAGGAATAATAATAATAGTAATAACAACAATATCAATAGTGATAAAGATAGTTATAATGGAATGAGGATAATGATAACAGTGTCACCGATAATAATAACAAAAATTCCGATAATATCAACAGAAATAAGGATAGTAATAATAGAATGAGGATAATAATAACAGTTAAAGCCATATGAATAATAGTAGCGGGGATAATAATAATAGTAATAACAATAACATCAACTGTAATAAAGATATTAATAATGGAATGAGGATAATTCTATCAGTCTCACCGATAATAAAAAGAGAAACAACGATAATATCAACAGAAATGAAGGTAGTAATAATGGAATGAGGATAATAATAACAGCTATAGCAATATGAATAATTGTAGGACGGATAATAATAACAGCAATAACGATAACATCAACAGTAACCAAGATAGTAGTAATGCAATGAGGATAATAATAACAGGCTCAGCGATAATAATAAGAGAAATAACGATAATATCGACAGAAATAAAGGTAATAATAATGGAATGAAGATAATCATAACAGTCTCAGCGATAGTAAAAAGAGAAATAACGATAATATCAACAGAAATAAGGATAGTAATAATAGAATGTGGATAATAATAACAGTTATAGTCATATCAATAGTAGTAGTAGGAATAATAATAATAGTAATAACGATAACATCAACAGTAACAAAGATAGTAATAATGGAATGAGGATAATAATAACAGTCTCACCGATAATAAACAGAGAAATGACGATAATATCAACAGAAATAAGGATAGTAACAATAGAATGAGGATAATAATAACAGTTATAGCGATATGAATAATCGTAGTAGGGATAATAATAACAGTAATAACGATAATATCAATAGTAATAAAAATAGTAATAATGGAATGAGGATAATCATAACAGGGTCAGCGATAATAATAAGAGAAATAACGGTAATATCAACAGTAATAAAGGTAGTAATAATGGAATGAGGATAATCATAACAGTCTCAGCGATAGTAATAAGAGAAATAACGATAATATCAACAGAAATAAGGATAGTAGTAATAGAATGAGGATAATAATAACAGCTATAGCAATATGAATAATAGTAGGACGGATAATAATAACAGTAATAAGGATAACATCAACAGTAACAAAGATAGTAATAATGGAATGAGGATAATAATAACAGTTTCACCGATAATAAAAAGAGAAATGACGATAATATCAACAGAAATAAGAATAGTAATAATGGAATGAGGATAATAATAACAATTATAGCCATATGAATAATCATAGTACGGATAAAAATAATAGTAATAACGATAATATCAATAGTAATAAAGATAGTAATAATGGAATGAGGATAATCATAACAGGTTCAGCGATAATAAAAAGAGAAACAACGATAATATCAACAGAAATAAGCATAGTAATAATAGAATGAGGATCATAATAACAGTTGCAGCGATATGAATAATAGTAGTACGGATAATAATAATCATAATAACGATAATATCTAGAGTAATAGAGATAGTAATAATGGAATGAGGATAAGAACAAGAGTCTCCGCGATAAATAACAAGAGAAATAACGATAATATCAACAGAAATAAGGATAGCAATAATAGAATTGAGATAATAATAACAGTTATAGCCATATGAATAATAGTAGTAGGAATAATAATAATAGTAATAACAACAATATCAATAGTGATAAAGATAGTTATAATGGAATGAGGATAATGATAACAGTGTCACCGATAATAATAACAAAAATTCCGATAATATCAACAGAAATAAGGATAGTAATTATAGAATGGGGATGATAATAACAGTTATAGCGATATGAATAATGGTAGTAGGGATAATAATAATAGTAATAACGATAATATCAACAGTAATAAAGACAGTAATAATGGAATGAGGATAAACATAACAGTATCACCGATAATAATAAGAGAAATAACGATAATATCAACAGACATAAGGATAGTAATAATAGAATGAGGATAATAATAACAGTTATAGCGATATGGATAGTCGCAGTAGGGATAATAATAATAGTAATAACGATAATATCAATAGTAATAAAGATAGTAATAGTTGAATGAGGATAATCATAACAGGCTCAGCGATAATAATAAGAGAAATAACGGTAATATCAACAGAAATAAAGGTAGTAATAATGGAATGAGGATAATAATAACAGCTATAACAATATGAATAATAGTAGGACGCATAATAATAATAGCAATAACGATAACATCAACAGTAACCAAGATAGTAATATTGGAATGAGGATATTAATAACAGTCTCACCGATAATAAAAAGAGAAATAACGATAATATCAACAGAAATAAGGATATTAATAATAGAATGAGGATAATAATAACAGTTATAGCCATATGAGTAATAGTAGCAGGGATAATATTAATAGTAATAACGACAATATCAATGGTAATAAAGATTGTAATAATGTACTGAGGATAATCATAACAGGTTCAGCGATAACAATAAGAGAAATATCGAAAATATCAACAGAAATAAGGATAGTAATAATAGAATGAGGATAATAATAACAATTATAGCCATATGAATAATAGCAGTAGGGAAAATAATTATAGTAATAACGACAATATCAATAGTAATAATGATAGTAATAATGGAATGACGATAATCATAACAGGCTCAGCGATAATAATAAGAGAAATAACGATAATATCAACAGAAATAAGGATAGTAATAATAGAATTGAGATAATAATAACAGTTATAGCCATATGAATAATAGTGGTAGGAATAATAATAATAGTAATAACAACAATATCAATAGTGATAAAGATAGTTATAATGGAATGAGGATAATCGTAACAGGCTCAGCGATGACAATAAGAGAAATAACGATAATATCAACAGAAATAAGGATAGTAGTAATAGAATGGGGATATAATAACAGTTATAGCGATATGAGTAATCGTAGTAGGGATAATAATAATAGTAATAACGACAATATCAATAGTAATAAAGATTGTAATAATGGAATGAGGATAATCGTAACAGGCTCAGCGATAACAATAAGAGAAATAACGATAATATCAACAGAAATAAGGATAGTAGTAATAGAATGAGGATAATAATAACAGCTATAGCAATATGAATAATAGTAGGACGGATAATAATAACAGTAATAAGGATAACATCAACAGTAACAAAGATAGTAATAATGGAATGAGGATAATAATAACAGTTTCACCGATAATAAAAAGAGAAATGACGATAATATCAACAGAAATAAGAATAGTAATAATGGAATGAGGATAATAATAACAATTATAGCCATATGAATAATCATAGTACGGATAAAAATAATAGTAATAACGATAATATCAATAGTAATAAAGATAGTAATAATGGAATGAGGATAATCATAACAGGTTCAGCGATAATAAAAAGAGAAACAACGATAATATCAACAGAAATAAGCATAGTAATAATAGAATGAGGATCATAATAACAGTTATAGCCATATGAATAATAGTAGTAGGAATAATACTAATAGTAATAACTACAATATCAATAGTAATAAAGATAGTTATAATGGAATGAGGATAATGATAACAGTGTCAGCGATAATAATAACAAAAATACCGATAATATCAACAGAAATAAGGACAGCAATAATAGAATGAGGATAATAATAACAGTTATAGCCATATGAATAATAGTAGTAGGGATAATAATGATAGTAATAACGACAATATCAATAGTAATAACGATAGTTATAATGGAATGAGGATAATGTTAACAGTGTCAGCGATAATAAAAAGAGGAATAACGATAATATCAACAGAAATAAGGATAGTAATAATAGAATTGAGATAATAATAACAGTTGCAGCGATATGAATAATAGTAGTAGGGATAATAATAATCATAATAACGATAATATCTAGAGTAATAGAGATAGTAATAATGGAATGAGGATAAGAACAAGAGTCTCCGCGATAAATAACAAGAGAAATAACGATAATATCAACAGAAATAAGGATAGCAATAATAGAATTGAGATAATAATAACAGTTATAGCCATATGAATAATAGTAGTAGGAATAATAATAATAGTAATAACAACAATATCAATAGTGATAAAGATAGTTATAATGGAATGAGGATAATGATAACAGTGTCACCGATAATAATAACAAAAATTCCGATAATATCAACAGAAATAAGGATAGTAATTATAGAATGGGGATGATAATAACAGTTATAGCGATATGAATAATGGTAGTAGGGATAATAATAATAGTAATAACGATAATATCAACAGTAATAAAGACAGTAATAATGGAATGAGGATAAACATAACAGTATCACCGATAATAATAAGAGAAATAACGATAATATCAACAGACATAAGGATAGTAATAATAGAATGAGGATAATAATAACAGTTATAGCGATATGGATAGTCGCAGTAGGGATAATAATAATAGTAATAACGATAATATCAATAGTAATAAAGATAGTAATAGTTGAATGAGGATAATCATAACAGGCTCAGCGATAATAATAAGAGAAATAACGGTAATATCAACAGAAATAAAGGTAGTAATAATGGAATGAGGATAATAATAACAGCTATAACAATATGAATAATAGTAGGACGCATAATAATAATAGCAATAACGATAACATCAACAGTAACCAAGATAGTAATATTGGAATGAGGATATTAATAACAGTCTCACCGATAATAAAAAGAGAAATAACGATAATATCAACAGAAATAAGGATAGTATTAATAAT
>CAMAOD020000164.1:0-18852 GCA_945859595.2 Megachile willughbiella
AAAAATAAGAGTTATTACGATAATAATAATAGTTATAAGGATAAAAATAATAGTTATAATGATAATAATAATAGTAATAAGGATAAAAGTAGGAGTTAATACGATGATAAAATAGGAATAAGAACAAGAATAACAGTTATTACGATAATAATAATAGTTATAAGGATAAAAATAAGAGTTATTACGATAATAATAATAGTAATATGGATAAAAGTAAGAGTTAATATGATGATAAAATAGGAATAAGGACAAGAATAAGAGTTATTACGATAATAATAATAGTTATAAGGATAAAAATAATAGTTATAATGATAATAATAATAGAAATAAGGATAAAAATAAGAGTTATTACGATAATAATAATAGTAATAAGGATAAATATAAGAGTTATTACGATAATAATAATAGTTATAAAGATAAAAATAAGAGTTATTACGATAATAATGTTAGAAATAAGGATAAAAATAAGAGTTATTACACAATAAAAATAGGAATAAGGCTGAAATAATAGTTATAATGATAATAATAATAGAAATAAGGATAAAAAATAAGAGTTATTACGATAATAATAATAGTAATAAGGACAAAAATAAGAGTTATTACGATAATAATAATAGTAATAAGGATAAGAGTAGGAGTTAATACGATGATAAAATAGGAATAAGGACAAAAATAAGGGTTATTACGATAATAATAATAGTAATAAGGATAAAAGTAGGAGTTAATACGATGATAAAATAGGAATAAGAACAAGAATAACAGTTATTACGATAATAATAATAGTTATAAGGATAAAAATTAGAGTTATTACGATAATAAGAATAGAAATAAGGATAAAAATAAGAGTTATCACATAATAAAAATCGGAATATGGCTGAAAGTAATAGTTATAATGATAATAATAATAGAAATAAGGATAAAAATAAGAGTTATCACATAATAAAAATAGGAATATGGCTGAAAGTAATAGTTATAATGATAATAATAATAGAAATAAGGATAAAAATAAGAGTTATTACGATAATAATAATAGTAATAAGGACAAAAATAAGAGTTATTACGATAATAATAATAGTAATAAGGATGAAAATAAGAGTTATTACACAATAAAAATAGGAATAAGGCTGAAAATAATAGTTATAATGATAATAATAATAGAAATAAGGATAAAAATAAGAGTTATTACGATAATAATAATAGTTATAAGGATAAAAATTAGAGTTATTACGATAATAAGAATAGAAATAAGGATAAAAATAAGAGTTATCACATAATAAAAATAGGAATATAGCTGAAAGTAATAGCTATAATGATAATAATAATAGAAATAAGGATAAAAATAAGAGCTATCAAATAATAAAAATAGGAATATGGCTGAAAGTAATAGTTATAATGATAATAATAATAGAAATAAGGATAAAAATAAGAGTTATTACGATAATAATAATAGTAATAAGGACAAAAATAAGAGTTATTACGATAATAATAATAGTAATAAGGATGAAAATAAGAGTTATTACACAATAAAAATAGGAATAAGGCTGAAAATAATAGTTATAATGACAATAATAATAGAAATAAGGATAAAAATAAGAGTTATTACGATAATAATTACAGTAATAAGGATAAAAATAAGAGTTATTACGATAATAATAATAGTAAAATGGATAAAAGTAAGAGTTAATATGATGATAAAATAGGAATAAGGACAAGAATAAGAGTTATTACGATAATAATAATAGTTATAAGGCTGAAAATAATAGTTATAATGATAATAATAATAGAAATAAGGACAAAAATAAGAGTTATTACGATAATAATAATAGTAATAAGGACAAAAATAAGAGTTATTACGATAATAATAATAGTAATAAGGATAAAAATAAGAGTTATTACGATAATAATAATAGTAATATGGATGAAAGTAAGAGTTAATATGATGATAAAATAGGAATAAGGACAAGAATAAGAGTTATTACGATAATAATAATAGTTATAAGGATAAAAATAATAGTTATAATGATAATAATAATAGTAATAAGGATAAAAGTAGGAGTTAATACGATGATAAAATAGGAATAAGAACAAGAATAACAGTTATTACGATAATAATAATAGTTATAAGGATAAAAATAAGAGTTATTACGCAATAAAAATAGGAATAAGGCTGAAAATAATAGTTATAATGATAATAATAATAGAAATAAGGATAAAAATAAGAGTTATTACGATAATAATAATAGTAATAAGGATAAAAATAAGAGTTATTACGATAATAATAATAGTAATAAGGATGAAAGTAGGAGTTAATACGATGATAAAATAGGAATAAGGACAAAAATAAGGGTTATTACGATAATAATAATAGTAATAAGGATAAAAATAAGAGTTATTACACAATAAAAATAGGAATAAGGCTGAAAATAATAGTTATAATGATAATAATAATAGAAATAAGGATAAAAATAAGAGTTATTACGATAATAATTACAGTAATAAGGATAAAAATAAGAGTTATTACGATAATAATAATAGTAAAATGGATAAAAGTAAGAGTTAATATGATGATAAAATAGGAATAAGGACAAGAATAAGAGTTATTACGATAATAATAATAGTTATAAGGCTGAAAATAATAGTTATAATGATAATAATAATAGAAATAAGGATAAAAATAAGAGTTATTACGATAATAATAATAGTAATAAGGACAAAAATAAGAGTTATTACGATAATAATAATAGTAATAAGGATAAAAATAAGAGTTATTACGATAATAATAATAGTAATATGGATGAAAGTAAGAGTTAATATGATGATAAAATAGGAATAAGGACAAGAATAAGAGTTATTACGATAATAATAATAGTTATAAGGATAAAAATAATAGTTATAATGATAATAATAATAGTAATAAGGATAAAAGTAGGAGTTAATACGATGATAAAATAGGAATAAGAACAAGAATAACAGTTATTACGATAATAATAATAGTTATAAGGATAAAAATAATAGTTATTACGCAATAAAAATAGGAATAAGGCTGAAAATAATAGTTATAATGATAATAATAATAGAAATAAGGATAAAAATAAGAGTTATTACGATAATAATAATAGTAATAAGGATAAAAATAAGAGTTATTACGATAATAATAATAGTAATAAGGATGAAAGTAGGAGTTAATACGATGATAAAATAGGAATAAGGACAAAAATAAGGGTTATTACGATAATAATAATAGTTATAATGATAAAAATAAGAGTTATTACGATAATAATGTTAGAAATAAGGATAAAAATAAGAGTTATTACACAATAAAAATAGGAATAAGGCTGAAAATAATAGTTATAATGATAATAATAATAGAAATAAGGATAAAAATAAGAGTTATTACGATAATAATAATAGTAATAAGGATAAAAATAAGAGTTATTACACAATAAAAATAGGAATAAGGCTGAAAATAATAGTTATAATGATAATAATAATAGAAATAAGGATAAAAATAAGAGTTATTACGATAATAATAATAGTAATAAGGATAAAAGTAGGAGTTAATACGATGATAAAATAGGAATAAGAACAAGAATAACAGTTATTACGATAATAATAATAGTTATAAGGATAAAAATTAGAGTTATTACGATAATAAGAATAGAAATAAGGATAAAAATAAGAGTTATCACATAATAAAAATAGGAATATAGCTGAAAGTAATAGCTATAATGATAATAATAATAGAAATAAGGATAAAAATAAGAGCTATCAAATAATAAAAATAGGAATATGGCTGAAAGTAATAGTTATAATGATAATAATAATAGAAATAAGGATAAAAATAAGAGTTATTACGATAATAATAATAGTAATAAGGACAAAAATAAGAGTTATTACGATAATAATAATAGTAATAAGGATGAAAATAAGAGTTATTACACAATAAAAATAGGAATAAGGCTGAAAATAATAGTTATAATGACAATAATAATAGAAATAAGGATAAAAATAAGAGTTATTACGATAATAATTACAGTAATAAGGATAAAAATAAGAGTTATTACGATAATAATAATAGTAAAATGGATAAAAGTAAGAGTTAATATGATGATAAAATAGGAATAAGGACAAGAATAAGAGTTATTACGATAATAATAATAGTTATAAGGCTGAAAATAATAGTTATAATGATAATAATAATAGAAATAAGGATAAAAATAAGAGTTATTACGATAATAATAATAGTAATAAGGACAAAAATAATAGTTATTACGATAATAATAATAGTAATAAGGATAAAAATAAGAGTTATTACGATAATAATAATAGTAATATGGATGAAAGTAAGAGTTAATATGATGATAAAATAGGAATAAGGACAAGAATAAGAGTTATTACGATAATAATAATAGTTATAAGGATAAAAATAAGAGTTATTACGCAATAAAAATAGGAATAAGGCTGAAAATAATAGTTATAATGATAATAATAATAGAAATAAGGATAAAAATAAGAGTTATTACGATAATAATAATAGTAATAAGGATGAAAGTAGGAGTTAATACGATGATAAAATAGGAATAAGGACAAAAATAAGGGTTATTACGATAATAATAATAGTAATAAGGATAAAAATAAGAGTTATTACACAATAAAAATAGGAATAAGGCTGAAAATAATAGTTATAATGATAATAATAATAGAAATAAGGATAAAAATAAGAGTTATTACGATAATAATAATAGTAATAAGGATAAAAGTAGGAGTTAATACGATGATAAAATAGGAATAAGAACAAGAATAACAGTTATTACGATAATAATAATAGTTATAAGGATAAAAATTAGAGTTATTACGATAATAAGAATAGAAATAAGGATAAAAATAAGAGTTATCACATAATAAAAATAGGAATATGGCTGAAAGTAATAGTTATAATGATAATAATAATAGAAATAAGGATAAAAATAAGAGTTATCACATAATAAAAATAGGAATATGGCTGAAAGTAATAGTTATAATGATAATAATAATAGAAATAAGGATAAAAATAAGAGTTATCACATAATAAAAATAGGATTATGGCTGAAAGTAATAGTTATAATGATAATAATAATAGAAATAAGGATAAAAATAAGAGTTATTACGATAATAATAATAGTAATAAGGACAAAAATAAGAGTTATTACGATAATAATAATAGTAATACGGATGAAAATAAGAGTTATTACGATAATAATAATAGTAATAAGGATAAAAATAAGAGTTATTACGATAATAATAATAGTTATAAGGATAAAAATAAGAGTTATTACACAATAAAAACAGGAATAAGGCTGAAAATAATAGTTATAATGATAATAATAATAGAAATAAGGATAAAAATAAGAGTTATTACGATAATAATAATAGTAATAAGGATAAAAATAAGAGTTATTACGATAATAATAATAGTAATAAGGATAAAAGTAGGAGTTAATACGATGATAAAATAGGAATAAGGACAAAAATAAGGGTTATTACGATAATAATAATAGTTATAATGATAAAAATAAGAGTTATTACGATAATAATGTTAGAAATAAGGATAAAAATAAGAGTTATTACACAATAAAAATAGGAATAAGGCTGAAAATAATAGTTATAATGATAATAATAATAGAAATAAGCATAAAAATAAGAGTTATTACGATAATAATAATAGTAATAAGGACAAAAATAAGAGTTATTACGATAATAATAATAGTAATAAGGATAAAAGTAGGAGTTATTACGATGATAAAATAGGAATAAGGACAAAAATAAGGGTTATTACGATAATAATAATAGTAATAAGGATAAAAATAAGAGTTATTACACAATAAAAATAGGAATAAGGCTGAAAATAATAGTTATAATGATAATAATAATAGAAATAAGGATAAAAATAAGAGTTATTACGATAATAATAATAGTTATAAGTATAAAAATGAGAGTTATTACACAATAAAAACATGAATAAGGCTGAAAATAATAGTTATAATGATAATAATAATAGAAATAAGGATAAAAATAAGAGTTATTACGATAATAATAATAGTAATAAGGATAAAAATAAGAGTTATTACGATAATAATAATAGTAATAAGGATAAAAGTAGGAGTTAATACGATGATAAAATAGGAATAAGGACAAAAATAAGGGTTATTACGATAATAATAATAGTTATAATGATAAAAATAAGAGTTATTACGATAATAATGTTAGAAATAAGGATAAAAATAAGAGTTATTACACAATAAAAATAGGAATAAGGCTGAAAATAATAGTTATAATGATAATAATAATAGAAATAAGGATAAAAATAAGAGTTATTACGATAATAATAATAGTAATAAGGACAAAAATAAGAGTTATTACGATAATAATAATAGTAATAAGTATAAAAGTAGGAGTTATTACGATGATAAAATAGGAATAAGGACAAAAATAAGGGTTATTACGATAATAATAATAGTAATAAGGATAAAAATAAGAGTTATTACACAATAAAAATAGGAATAAGGCTGAAAATAATAGTTATAATGATAATAATAATAGAAATAAGGATAAAAATAAGAGTTATTACGATAATAAAAATAGTAATAAGGATAAAAATAGGAGTTATTACGATAATAATAATAGTAATAAGGATAAAAATAAGAGTTATCACATAATAAAAATAGGAATATGGCTGAAAGTAATAGTTATAATGATAATAATAATAGAAATAAGGATAAAAATAAGAGTTATCACATAATAAAAATAGGATTATGGCTGAAAGTAATAGTTATAATGATAATAATAATAGAAATAAGGATAAAAATAAGAGTTATTACGATAATAATAATAGTAATAAGGACAAAAATAAGAGTTATTACGATAATAATAATAGTAATACGGATGAAAATAAGAGTTATTACGATAATAATAATAGTAATAAGGATAAAAATAAGAGTTATTACGATAATAATAATAGTTATAAGGATAAAAATAAGAGTTATTACACAATAAAAACAGGAATAAGGCTGAAAATAATAGTTATAATGATAATAATAATAGAAATAAGGATAAAAATAAGAGTTATTACGATAATAATAATAGTAATAAGGATAAAAATAAGAGTTATTACGATAATAATAATAGTAATAAGGATAAAAGTAGGAGTTAATACGATGATAAAATAGGAATAAGGACAAAAATAAGGGTTATTACGATAATAATAATAGTTATAATGATAAAAATAAGAGTTATTACGATAATAATGTTAGAAATAAGGATAAAAATAAGAGTTATTACACAATAAAAATAGGAATAAGGCTGAAAATAATAGTTATAATGATAATAATAATAGAAATAAGGATAAAAATAAGAGTTATTACGATAATAATAATAGTAATAAGGACAAAAATAAGAGTTATTACGATAATAATAATAGTAATAAGGATAAAAGTAGGAGTTATTACGATGATAAAATAGGAATAAGGACAAAAATAAGGGTTATTACGATAATAATAATAGTAATAAGGATAAAAATAAGAGTTATTACACAATAAAAATAGGAATAAGGCTGAAAATAATAGTTATAATGATAATAATAATAGAAATAAGGATAAAAATAAGAGTTATTACGATAATAATAATAGTTATAAGTATAAAAATTAGAGTTATTACACAATAAAAACATGAATAAGGCTGAAAATAATAGTTATAATGATAATAATAATAGAAATAAGGATAAAAATAAGAGTTATTACGATAATAATAATAGTAATAAGGATAAAAATAAGAGTTGTTACGATAATAATAATAGTAATAAGGATAAAAGTAGGAGTTAATACGATGATAAAATAGGAATAAGGACAAAAATAAGGGTTATTACGATAATAATAATAGTTATAATGATAAAAATAAGAGTTATTACGATAATAATGTTAGAAATAAGGATAAAAATAAGAGTTATTACACAATAAAAATAGGAATAAGGCTGAAAATAATAGTTATAATGATAATAATAATAGAAATAAGGATAAAAATAAGAGTTATTACGATAATAATAATAGTAATAAGGACAAAAATAAGAGTTATTACGATAATAATAATAGTAATAAGTATAAAAGTAGGAGTTATTACGATGATAAAATAGGAATAAGGACAAAAATAAGGGTTATTACGATAATAATAATAGTAATAAGGATAAAAATAAGAGTTATTACACAATAAAAATAGGAATAAGGCTGAAAATAATAGTTATAATGATAATAATAATAGAAATAAGGATAAAAATAAGAGTTATTACGATAATAATAATAGTTATAAGTATAAAAGTTAGAGTTATTACTATAATAATAATAGTAATCAGGATAAAAATAAGAGTTATTACGATAATAATAATTGTAATAAGGATAAAAATAAGAGTTATTACGATAATAATAATAGTAATAAGGATAAAAATAAGAGTTATTACGATAATAATAATAGTAATAAGGATAAAAATAAGAGTTATTACGATAATAATAATAGTAATAAGGATAAAAGTTACAGTTAATACGATGATAAAAGAGGAATAAGGACAAAAATAAGGGTTATTACGATAATAAAAATAGTAATAAGGATAAAAATAGGAGTTATTACGATAATAATAATAGTAATAAGGATAAAAATAAGAGTTATCACATAATAAAAATAGGAATATGGCTGAAAGTAATAGTTATAATGATAATAATAATAGAAATAAGGATAAAAATAAGAGTTATCACATAATAAAAATAGGATTATGGCTGAAAGTAATAGTTATAATGATAATAATAATAGAAATAAGGATAAAAATAAGAGTTATTACGATAATAATAATAGTAATAAGGACAAAAATAAGAGTTATTACGATAATAATAATAGTAATACGGATGAAAATAAGAGTTATTACGATAATAATAATAGTAATAAGGATAAAAATAAGAGTTATTACGATAATAATAATAGTTATAAGGATAAAAATAAGAGTTATTACACAATAAAAACAGGAATAAGGCTGAAAATAATAGTTATAATGATAATAATAATAGAAATAAGGATAAAAATAAGAGTTATTACGATAATAATAATAGTAATAAGGATAAAAATAAGAGTTATTACGATAATAATAATAGTAATAAGGATAAAAGTAGGAGTTAATACGATGATAAAATAGGAATAAGGACAAAAATAAGGGTTATTACGATAATAATAATAGTTATAATGATAAAAATAAGAGTTATTACGATAATAATGTTAGAAATAAGGATAAAAATAAGAGTTATTACACAATAAAAATAGGAATAAGGCTGAAAATAATAGTTATAATGATAATAATAATAGAAATAAGGATAAAAATAAGAGTTATTACGATAATAATAATAGTAATAAGGACAAAAATAAGAGTTATTACGATAATAATAATAGTAATAAGGATAAAAGTAGGAGTTATTACGATGATAAAATAGGAATAAGGACAAAAATAAGGGTTATTACGATAATAATAATAGTAATAAGGATAAAAATAAGAGTTATTACACAATAAAAATAGGAATAAGGCTGAAAATAATAGTTATAATGATAATAATAATAGAAATAAGGATAAAAATAAGAGTTATTACGATAATAATAATAGTTATAAGTATAAAAATTAGAGTTATTACACAATAAAAACATGAATAAGGCTGAAAATAATAGTTATAATGATAATAATAATAGAAATAAGGATAAAAATAAGAGTTATTACGATAATAATAATAGTTATAAGTATAAAAATTAGAGTTATTACTATAATAATAATAGTAATCAGGATAAAAATAAGAGTTATTACGATAATAATAATTGTAATAAGGATAAAAATAAGAGTTATTACGATAATAATAATAGTAATAAGGATAAAAATAAGAGTTATTACGATAATAATAATAGTAATAAGGATAAAAATAAGAGTTATTACGATAATAATAATAGTAATAAGGATAAAAGTTACAGTTAATACGATGATAAAAGAGGAATAAGGACAAAAATAAGGGTTATTACGATAATAATAATAGTAATAAGGATAAAAATAAGAGTTATTACGATAATAATAATAGTAATAAGGATAAAAATAAGAGTTATTACGATAATAATAATAGTAATAAGGATAAAAGTTACAGTTAATACGATGATAAAAGAGGAATAAGGACAAAAATAAGGGTTATTACGATAATAATAATAGTTATAAGGATAAAAATAAGAGTTATTACGATAATAAGAATAGAAATAAGGATAAGAATAAGAGTTATCACATAATAAAAATAGGAATATGGCTGAAAGTAATAGTTATAATGATAATAATAATAGAAATAAGGATAAAAATAAGAGTTATCACATAATAAAAATAGGAATATGGCTGAAAGTAATAGTTATAATGATAATAATAATAGAAATAAGGATAAAACTAAGAGTTATTACGATAATAATAATAGTAATAAGGACAAAAATAAGAGTTATTACGATAATAATAACAGTAATAAGGATGAAAATAAGAGTTATTACACAATAAAAATAGGAATAAGGCTGAAAATAATAGTTATAATGATAATAATAATAGAAATAAGGATAAAAATAAGAGTTATTACGATAACAATAATAGTAATAAGGGCAAAAATAAGAGTTATTACGATAATAATAATAGTAATAAGGATAAAAGTAGGAGTTAATACGATGATAAAATAGGAATAAGGACAAACATAAGGGTTATTACGATAATAATAATAGTTATAAGGATAAAAATAAGAGTTATTACGATAATAATAATAGTAATAAGGATAAAAATAAGAGTTATTACGATAATAATAATAGTAATATGGATGAAAGTAAGAGTTAATATGATGATAAAATAGGAATAAGGACAAGAATAAGAGTTATTACGATAATAATAATAGTTATAAGGATAAAAATAATAGTTATAATGATAATAATAATAGTAATAAGGATAAAAGTAGGAGTTAATACGATGATAAAATAGGAATAAGGACAAAAATAAGAGTTATTACGATAATAATAATAGTAATAAGGATAAAAAAAAGAGTTATTATATAATAAAAATAGGAATATGGCTGAAAGTAATAGTTATAATGATAATAATAATAGAAATAAGGATAAAAATAAGAGTTATCACATAATAAAAATAGGAATATGGCTGAAAGTAATAGTTATAATGATAATAATAATAGAAATAAGGATAAAAATAAGAGTTATTACGATAATAATAATAGTAATAAGGATAAAAGTAGGAGTTAATACGATGATAAAATAGGAATAAGAACAAGAATAACAGTTATTACGATAATAATAATAGTTATAAGGATAAAAATTAGAGTTATTACGATAATAAGAATAGAAATAAGGATAAAAATAAGAGTTATCACATAATAAAAATAGGAATATGGCTGAAAGTAATAGTTATAATGATAATAATAATAGAAATAAGGATAAAAATAAGAGTTATCACATAATAAAAATAGGAATATGGCTGAAAGTAATAGTTATAATGATAATAATAATAGAAATAAGGATAAAAATAAGAGTTATTACGATAATAATAATAGTAATAAGGATAAAAGTAGGAGTTAATACGATGATAAAATAGGAATAAGGACAAAAATAAGGGTTATTACGATAATAATAATAGTTATAAGGATAAAAATAAGAGTTATTACGATAATAAGAATAGAAATAAGGATAAAAATAAGAGTTATCACATAATAAAAATAGGAATATGGCTGAAAGTAATAGTTATAATAATAATAATAATAGAAATAAGGATAAAAATAAGAGTTATCACATAATAAAAATAGGAATATGGCTGAAAGTAATAGTTATAATGATAATAATAATAGAAATAAGGATAAAACTAAGAGCTATTACGATAATAATAATAGTAATAAGGACAAAAATAAGAGTTATTACGATAATAATAATAGTAATAAGGATGAAAATAAGAGTTATTACACAATAAAAATAGGAATAAGGCTGAAAATAATAGTTATAATGATAATAATAATTGAAATAAGGATAAAAATAAGAGTTATTACGATAACAATAATAGTAATGAGGGCAAAAATAAGAGTTATTACGATAATAATAATAGTAATAAGGATAAAAGTAGGAGTTAATACGATGATAAAATAGGAATAAGGACAAAAATAAGGGTTATTACGATAATAATAATAGTTATAAGGATAAAAATAAGAGTTATTACGATAATAATGTTAGAAATAAGGATAAAAATAAGAGTTATTACACAATAAAAATAGGAGTAAGGCTGAAAATAATAGTTATAATGATAATAATAATAGAAATAAGGATAAAAATAAGAGTTATTACGATAATAATAATAGTAATAAGGATAAAAATAAGAGTTATTACGATAATAATAATAGTAATATGGATGAAAGTAAGAGTTAATATGATGATAAAATAGGAATAAGGACAAGAATAAGAGTTATTACGATAATAATAATAGTTATAAGGATAAAAATAATAGTTATAATGATAATAATAATAGTAATAAGGATAAAAGTAGGAGTTAATACGATGATAAAATAGGAATAAGAACAAGAATAACAGTTATTACGATAATAATAATAGTTATAAGGATAAAAATAAGAGTTATTACGCAATAAAAATAGGAATAAGTCTGAAAATAATAGTTATAATGATCATAATAATAGAAATAAGGATAAAAATAAGAGTTATTACGATAATAATAATAGTAATAAGGATAAAAATAAGAGTTATTACGATAATAATAATAGTAATAAGGATGAAAGTAGGAGTTAATACGATGATAAAATAGGAATAAGGACAAAAATAAGGGTTATTACGATAATAATAATAGTAATAAGGATAAAAATAAGAGTTATTACACAATAAAAATAGGAATAAGGCTGAAAATAATAGTTATAATGATAATAATAATAGAAATAAGGATAAAAATAAGAGTTATTACGATAATAATAATAGTAATAAGGATAAAAGTAGGAGTTAATACGATGATAAAATAGGAATAAGATCAAGAATAACAGTTATTACGATAATAATAATAGTTATAAGGATAAAAATTAGAGTTATTACGATAATAAGAATAGAAATAAGGATAAAAATAAGAGTTATCACATAATAAAAATAGGAATATGGCTGAAAGTACTAGTTATAATGATAATAATAATAGAAATAAGGATAAAAATAAGAGTTATTACGATAATAATAATAGTAATAAGGACAAAAATAAGAGTTATTACGATAATAATAATAGTAATAAGGATAAAAGTAGGAGTTAATACGATGATAAAATAGGAATAAGGACAAAAATAAGGGTTATTACGATAATAATAATAGTAATAAGGATAAAAATAAGAGTTATTACACAATAAAAATAGGAATAAGGCTGAAAATAATAGTTATAATGATAATAATAATAGAAATAAGGATAAAAATAAGAGTTAGTACGATAATAAAAATAGTAATAAGGATAAAAATAAGAGTTATTACGATAATAATAATAGTAATAAGGATAAAAATAAGAGTTATCACATAATAAAAATAGGAATATGGCTGAAAGTAATAGTTATAATGATAATAATAATAGAAATAAGGATAAAAATAAGAGTTATCACATAATAAAAATAGGAATATGGCTGAAAGTAATAGTTATAATGATAATAATAATAGAAATAAGGATAAAAATAAGAGTTATTACGATAATAATAATAGTAATAAGGACAAAAATAAGAGTTATTACGATAATAATAATAGTAATACGGATGAAAATAAGAGTTATTACGATACTAATAATAGTAATAAGGATAAAAATAAGAGTTATTACGATAATAATAATAGTTACAAGGATAAAAATAAGAGTTATTACACAATAGAAACAGGAATAAGGCTGAAAACAATAGTTATAATGATAATAATAATAGAAATAAGGATAAAAATAAGAGTTATTACGATAATAATAATAGTAATAAGGACAAAAATAAGAGTTATTACGATAATAATAATAGTAATAAGGATAAAAATAAGAGTTATTACGATAATAATAATAGTAATATGGATGAAAGTAAGAGTTAATATGATGATAAAATAGGAATAAGGACAAGAATAAGAGTTATTACGATAATAATAATAGTTATAAGGATAAAAATAATAGTTATAATGATAATAATAATAGTAATAAGGATAAAAGTAGGAGTTAATACGATGATAAAATAGGAATAAGAACAAGAATAACAGTTATTACGATAATAATAATAGTTATAAGGATAAAAATAAGAGTTATTACGCAATAAAAATAGGAATAAGGCTGAAAATAATAGTGATAATGATAATAATAATAGAAATAAGGATAAAAATAAGAGTTATTACGATAATAATAATAGTAATAAGGATAAAAATAAGAGTTATTACGATAATAATAATAGTAATAAGGATGAAAGTAGGAGTTAATACGATGATAAAATAGGAATAAGGACAAAAATAAGGGTTATTACGATAATAATAATAGTAATAAGGATAAAAATAAGAGTTATAACACAATAAAAATAGGAATAAGGCTGAAAATAATAGTTATAATGATAATAATAATAGAAATAAGGATAAAAATAAGAGTTATTACGATAATAATAATAGTAATAAGGATAAAAGTAGGAGTTAATACGATGATAAAATAGGAATAAGAACAAGAATAACAGTTATTACGATAATAATAATAGTTATAAGGATAAAAATTAGAGTTATTACGATAATAAGAATAGAAGTAAGGATAAAAATAAGAGTTATCACATAATAAAAATAGGAATATGGCTGAAAGTAATAGTTATAATGATAATAATAATAGAAATAAGGATAAAAATAAGAGTTATCACATAATAAAAATAGTAATAAGGACAAAAATAAGAGTTATTACGAAAATAATAATAGTAATAAGGATAAAAGTAGGAGTTAATACGATGATAAAATAGGAATAAGGACAAAAATAAGGGTTATTACGATAATAATAATAGTAATAAGGATAAAAATAAGAGTTATTACACAATAAAAATAGGAATAAGGCTGAAAATAATAGTTATAATGATAATAATAATAGAAATAAGGATAAAAATAAGAGTTATTACGTAATAAAAATAGGATTAAGGCTGAAAATAATGGTTATAATGATAATAATAATAGAAATAAGGATAAAAGTAAGAGTTATTACGATAATAAAAATAGTAATAAGGATAAAAATAAGAGTTATTACGATAATAATAATAGTAATAAGGATAAAAGTAGGAGTTAATACGATGATAAAATAGGAATAAGAACAAGAATAACAGTTATTACGATAATAATAATAGTTATAAGGATAAAAATTAGAGTTATTACGATAATAAGAATAGAAATAAGGATAAAAATAAGAGTTATCACATAATAAAAATAGGAATATGGCTGAAAGTAATAGTTATAATGATAATAATAATAGAAATAAGGATAAAAATAAGAGTTATCACATAATAAAAAATAGTAATAAGGACAAAAATAAGAGTTATTACGATAATAATAATAGTAATAAGGATAAAAGTAGGAGTTAATACGATGATAAAATAGGAATAAGGACAAAAATAAGGGTTATTACGATAATAATAATAGTAATAAGGATAAAAATAAGAGTTATTACACAATAAAAATAGGAATAAGGCTGAAAATAATAGTTATAATGATAATAATAATAGAAATAAGGATAAAAATAAGAGTTATTACGTAATAAAAATAAGATTAAGGCTGAAAATAATGGTTATAATGATAATAATAATAGAAATAAGGATAAAAGTAAGAGTTATTACGATAATAAAAATAGTAATAAGGATAAAAATAAGAGTTATTACGATAATAATAATAGTAATAAGGATAAAAATAAGAGTTATCACATAATAAAAATAGGAATATGGCTGAAAGTAATAGTTATAATGATAATAATAATAGAAATAAGGATAAAAATAAGAGTTATCACATAATAAAAATAGGAATATGGCTGAAAGTAATAGTTATAATGATAATAATAATAGAAATAAGGATAAAAATAAGAGTTATTACGATAATAATAATAGTAATAAGGACAAAAATAAGAGTTATTACGATAATAATAAAAGTAATACGGATGAAAATAAGAGTTATTACGATAATAATAATAGTAATAAGGATAAAAATAAGAGTTATTACGATAATAATAATAGTTACAAGGATAAAAATAAGAGTTATTACACAATAGAAACAGGAATAAGGCTGAAAATAATAGTTATAATGATAATAATAATAGAAATAAGGATAAAAATAAGAGTTATTACGATAATAATAATAGTAATAAGGACAAAAATAAGAGTTATTACGATAATAATAATAGTAATAAGGATAAAAATAAGAGTTATTACGATAATAATAATAGTAATATGGATGAAAGTAAGAGTTAATATGATGATAAAATAGGAATAAGGACAAGAATAAGAGTTATTACGATAATAATAATAGTTATAAGGATAAAAATAATAGTTATAATGATAATAATAATAGTAATAAGGATAAAAGTAGGAGTTAATACGATGATAAAATAGGAATAAGAACAAGAATAACAGTTATTACGATAATAATAATAGTTATAAGGATAAAAATAAGAGTTATTACGCAATAAAAATAGGAATAAGGCTGAAAATAATAGTGATAATGATAATAATAATAGAAATAAGGATAAAAATAAGAGTTATTACGATAATAATAATAGTAATAAGGATAAAAATAAGAGTTATTACGATAATAATAATAGTAATAAGGATGAAAGTAGGAGTTAATACGATGATAAAATAGGAATAAGGACAAAAATAAGGGTTATTACGATAATAATAATAGTAATAAGGATAAAAATAAGAGTTATTACACAATAAAAATAGGAATAAGGCTGAAAATAATAGTTATAATGATAATAATAATAGAAATAAGGATAAAAATAAGAGTTATTACGATAATAATAATAGTAATAAGGATAAAAGTAGGAGTTAATACGATGATAAAATAGGAATAAGAACAAGAATGACAGTTATTACGATAATAATAATAGTTATAAGGATAAAAATTAGAGTTATTACGATAATAAGAATAGAAATAAGGATAAAAATAAGAGTTATCACATAATAAAAATAGGAATATGGCTGAAAGTAATAGTTATAATGATAATAATAATAGAAATAAGGATAAAAATAAGAGTTATCACATAATAAAAATAGTAATAAGGACAAAAATAAGAGTTATTACGATAATAATAATAGTAATAAGGATAAAAGTAGGAGTTAATACGATGATAAAATAGGAATAAGGACAAAAATAAGGGTTATTACGATAATAATAATAGTAATAAGGATAAAAATAAGAGTTATTACACAATAAAAATAGGAATAAGGCTGAAAATAATAGTTATAATGATAATAATAATAGAAATAAGGATAAAAATAAGAGTTATTACGTAATAAAAATAGGATTAAGGCTGAAAATAATGGTTATAATGATAATAATAATAGAAATAAGGATAAAAGTAAGAGTTATTACGATAATAAAAATAGTAATAAGGATAAAAATAAGAGTTATTACGATAATAATAATAGTAATAAGGATAAAAATAAGAGTTATCACATAATAAAAATAGGAATATGGCTGAAAGTAATAGTTATAATGATAATAATAATAGAAATAAGGATAAAAATAAGAGTTATCACATAATAAAAATAGGAATATGGCTGAAAGTAATAGTTATAATGATAATAATAATAGAAATAAGGATAAAAATAAGAGTTATTACGATAATAATAATAGTAATAAGGACAAAAATAAGAGTTATTACGATAATAATAATAGTAATACGGATGAAAATAAGAGTTATTACGATAATAATAATAGTAATAAGGATAAAAATAAGAGTTATTACGATAATAATAATAGTTACAAGGATAAAAATAAGAGTTATTACACAATAGAAACAGGAATAAGGCTGAAAATAATAGTTATAATGATAATAATAATAGAAATAAGGATAAAAATAAGAGTTATTACGATAATAATAATAGTAATAAGGACAAAAATAAGAGTTATTACGATAATAATAATAGTAATAAGGATAAAAATAAGAGTTATTACGATAATAATAATAGTAATATGGATGAAAGTAAGAGTTAATATGATGATAAAATAGGAATAAGGACAAGAATAAGAGTTATTACGATAATAATAATAGTTATAAGGATAAAAATAATAGTTATAATGATAATAATAATAGTAATAAGGATAAAAGTAGGAGTTAATACGATGATAAAATAGGAATAAGAACAAGAATAACAGTTATTACGATAATAATAATAGTTATAAGGATAAAAATAAGAGTTATTACGCAATAAAAATAGGAATAAGGCTGAAAATAATAGTTATAATGATAATAATAATAGAAATAAGGATAAAAATAAGAGTTATTACGATAATAATAATAGTAATAAGGATAAAAATAAGAGTTATTACGATAATAATAATAGTAATAAGGATGAAAGTAGGAGTTAATACGATGATAAAATAGGAATAAGGACAAAAATAAGGGTTATTACGATAATAATAATAGTAATAAGGATAAAAAATAAGAGTTATTACACAATAAAAATAGGAATAAGGCTGAAAATAATAGTTATAATGATAATAATAATAGAAATAAGGATAAAAATAAGAGTTATTACGATAATAATAATAGTAATAAGGATAAAA
>CAMAOD020000165.1:0-59510 GCA_945859595.2 Megachile willughbiella
AGTTATTACGATAATAATAATAGTAATAAGGATAAAAGTAAGAGTTAATACGTTGATAAAATAGGAATAAGGACAAAAATAAGAGTTATTACGATAATAATAATAGTAATAAGGATAAAGGTAAGAGTTAATACGATGATAAAATAGGAATAAGGACAAAAATAACAGTTATTACGATAATAATAATAGAAATAAGGATAAAAATAAGAGTTATTACGATAATAATAATAGTAATAAGGATAAAAGTAAGAGTTAATACGATGATAAAATAGGAATTAGGACAAAAATAAGAGTTATTACGATAATAATAATAGTTATAAGGATAAAAATAATAGTTACTACGATAATAATAATAGTAATAAGGATAAAAATAGGAGTTATTACGATAATAATAATAGAAATAAGGATAAAAATAAGAGTTATTACGTTAATAATAATAGTAATAAGGATAAAAGTAAGAGTTAATACGATGATAAAATTGGAATAAGGACAAGAATAAGAGTCATTACGATAAAAATAATAGAAATAAGGATAAAAGTAAGAGTTAATACGATGATAAAATAGGAATAAGGACAAAAATAAGAGTTATTACGATAATAATAATAGTAATAAGGATAAAGGTAAGAGTTAATACGATGATAAAATAGGAATAAGGACAAAAATAAGAGTTATTACGATAATAATAATAGTAATAAGGATAAAAGTAAGAGTTAATGCGATGATAAAATAGGAATAAGGACAAAAATAAGAGTTATTACGATAATAATAATAGAAATAAGGATAAAAATAAGAGTTATTACATAATAAAAATAGGAATATGGCTGAAAGTAATAGTTATAATGATAATAATAACAGAAATAAGGATAAAAATCAGAGTTATTACGATAATAATAATAGTAATAAGGATAAAAGTAAGAGTTAATACGATGATAAAATAGGAATAAGGACAAGAATAAGAGTTATTACGATAATAATAATAGTTATAAGGATAAAATAAGAGTTATTACGATAATAATAATAGTTATAAGGATAAAAATAAGAGTTACTACGATAATAATAATACAAATAAGGATAAAAATAAGAGTTATTACGATAATAATAACAGCAATGAGGATAAAAGTAAGAGTTAATTCGATGATAAAATAGGAATAAGGACAAAACTGAGAGTTATTACGATAATAATAATAGTAATAAGGATAAAAGTAAGAGTTAATACGATGATAAAATAGGAATAAGGACAAGAATAAGAGTTATTACGATAATAGCAATAGTTATAAGTATAAAATAAGAGTTATTACGTTAATAATAATAGTAATAAGGACAAAAGTAAGAGTTAATACGATGATAAAATAGGAATAAGGACAAGAATAAGAGTCATTACGATAATAATAATAGAAATAAGGATAAAAATAAGCGTTATTACATAATAAAAATAGGAATATGGCTGAAAGTAATAGTTGTAATGATAATAATAACAGAAATAAGGATAAAAATAAGCGTTATTACGATAATAATAATGGTTATAAGGATAAAAATAAGAGTTACTACGATAATAATAATAGAAATAAGGATTAAAATAAGAGTTATTACGTTTTAAAAATAGGAATATGGCTGAAAGTAATAGTTATAATCAGAATAATAATAGTAATAAGGACAAAAATAAGAGTTACTACGATAATAATAATAGAAATAAGGATAAAAATAAGAGTTATTACATAATAAAAATAGGAATATGGCTGAAAGTAATAGTTATAATGATAATAATAACAGAAATAAGGATAAAAATAAGAGTTATTACGATAATAATAATAGAAATATGGATAAAAATAAGAGTTATTACATAATAAATATAGGAATATGGCTGAAAGTAATAGTTGTAATGATAATAATAATAGAAATAAGGATAAAAATAAGAGTTATTACATAATAAAAATAGGAATATGGCTGAAAGTAATAGTTATAGTCATAATAATAATAGAAATAAGGATAAAAATAAGAGTTATTACATAATAAAAATAGGAATATGGCTGAAAGTAATAGTTATAATGATAATAATAACAGAAATAAGGATAAAAATAAGAGTTATTACGATAATAATAATAGTAATAAGGATAAAAGTAAGAGTTAATGCCATGATAAAATACGAATAAGGACAAAAATAAGAGTTATTACGATAATAATAATAGTTATAAGGATAAAAATAAGAGTTATTACGATAATAATAATAGTTATAAGGATAAAAATAAGAGTTATTACGATAATAATAATGGAAATAAGGATAAAAACAAGAGTCATTTCGATAATAATAATAGAAATAAGGATAAAAATAATAGTTATTACATAATAAAAATAGGAACATGGCTGAAAGTAATAGTTATAATGATAATAATAACAGAAATAAGGATAAAAATATGAGTTATTACGATAATAATAATAGTAATAAGGATAAAAGTAAGAGTTAATACGTTGATAAAATAGGAATAAGGACAAAAATAAGAGTTATTACGATAATAATAATAGTAATAAGGATAATGGTAAGAGTTAATACGATGATAAAATAGGAATAAGGACAAAAATAAGAGTGATTACGATAATAATAATAGAAATAAGGATAAAAATAAGCGTTATTACATAATAAAAATAGGAATATGGCTGAAAGTAATAGTTATAATGATAATAATAACAGAAATAAGGATAAAAATTAGAGTTATTACGATAATAATAATAGAAATAAGGATAAAAATAAGAGTTATTACGATAATAATAATGGTAATGAGGATAAAAGTAAGAGTTAATACGATGATAAAACAGGAATAAGGACAAAAATAAGAGTTATTACGATAATAATAATAGTAATAAGGATAAAGGTAAGAGTTAATACGATGATAAAATAGGAATAAGGACAAAAATAAGAGTTATTACGACAATAATAATAGTAATAAGGATAAAGGTAAGAGTTAATACGATGATAAAATAGGAATAAGGACAAAAATAACAGTTATTACGATAATAATAATAGAAATAAGGATAAAAATAAGAGTTATTACGATAATAATAATAGTAATAAGGATAAAAGTAAGAGTTAATACGATGATAAAATAGGAATAAGGACAAAAATAAGAGTTATTACGATAATAATAATAGTTATAAGGATAAAAATAATAGTTACTACGATAATAATAATAGTAATAAGGATAAAAATAGGAGTTATTACGATAATAATAATAGAAATAAGGATAAAAATAAGAGTTATTACGTTAATAATAATAGTAATAAGGATAAAAGTAAGAGTTAATACGATGATAAAATTGGAATAAGGACAAGAATAAGAGTCATTACGATAAAAATAATAGAAATAAGGATAAAAATAAGCGTTATTACATAATAAAAATAGGAATATGGCTGAAAGTAATAGTTGTAATGATAATAATAACAGAAATAAGGATAAAAATAAGAGTTATTACGATAATAATAATAGAAATATGGATAAAAATAAGAGTTATTACATAATAAAAATAGGAATATGGCTGAAAGTAATAGTTATAATGATAATAATAACAGAAATAAGGATAAAAATAAGCGTTATTACGATAATAATAATAGTTATAAGGATAAAAATAAGAGTTACTACGATAATAATAATAGAAATAAGGGTTAAAATAAGAGTTATTACGTTATAAAAATAGGAATATGGCTGAAAGTAATAGTTATAATCAGAATGATAATAGTAATAAGGATAAAAATAAGAGTTACTACGACGATAATAATAGAAATAAGCATAAAAATAAGAGTTATTACATAATAAAAATAGGAATATGGCTGAAAGTAATAGTTATAATGATAATAATAACAGAAATAAGAATAAAAATAAGAGTTATTACGATAATAATAATGGTAATGAGGATAAAAGTAAGAGTTAATACGATGATAAAACAGGAATAAGGACAAAAATAAGAGTTATTACGATAATAATAATAGTAATAAGGATAAAGGTAAGAGTTAATACGATGATAAAATAGGAATAAGGACAAAAATAAGAGTTATTACGACAATAATAATAGTAATAAGGATAAAGGTAAGAGTTAATACGATGATAAAATAGGAATAAGGACAAAAATAACAGTTATTACGATAATAATAATAGAAATAAGGATAAAAATAAGAGTTATTACGATAATAATAATGGTAATGAGGATAAAAGTAAGAGTTAATACGATGATAAAACAGGAATAAGGACAAAAATAAGAGTTATTACGATAATAATAATAGTAATAAGGATAAAGGTAAGAGTTAATACGATGATAAAATAGGAATAAGGACAAAAATAAGAGTTATTACGACAATAATAATAGTAATAAGGATAAAGGTAAGAGTTAATACGATGATAAAATAGGAATAAGGACAAAAATAAGAGTTATTACGATAATAATAATAGTAATAAGGATAAAAGTAAGAGTTAATACGATGATAAAATAGGAATAAGGACAAAAATAAGAGTTATTACGATAATAATAATAGTTATAAGGATAAAAATAATAGTTATTACGATAATAATAATAGTAATAAGGATAAAAATAGGAGATATTACGATAATAATAATAGAAATAAGGATAAAAATAAGAGTTATTACGTTAATAATAATAGTAATAAGGATAAAAGTAAGAGTTAATACGATGGTAAAATAGGAATAAGGACAAGAATAAGAGTTACTACGATAATAATAATAGAAATAAGGATTAAAATAAGAGTTATTACGTTATAAAAATAGGAATATGGCTGAAAGTAATAGTTATAATCAGAATAATAATAGTAATAAGGATAAAAATAAGAGTTACTACGATAATAATAATAGAAATAAGCATAAAAATAAGAGTTATTACATAATAAAAATAGGAATATGGCTGAAAGTAATAGTTATAATGATAATAATAACAGAAATAAGAATAAAAATAAGAGTTATTACGATAATAATAATAGTAATAAGGATAAAAGAAAGAGTTAATACGATGATACAATAGGAATAAGGACAAGAATAAGAGTTATTACGATAATAATAATAGTTATAAGGATAAAAATAAGAGTTACTACGATAATAATAATAGAAATAAGGATAAAAATAAGAGTTATTACGATAATAATAATAGTAATGAGGATAAAAGTAAGAGTTAATACGATGATACAATAGGAATAAGAACAAGAATAAGAGTTATTACGATAATAATAATAGTTATAAGGATAAAAATAAGAGTTACTACGATAATAATAATAGAAATAGGGATAAAAATAAGAGTTATTACGATAATAATAATAGTAATGAGGATAAAAGTAAGAGTTAATACGATGATAAAATTGGAATAAGGACAAAACTGAGAGTTATTACGATAATAATAATAGCTATAAGGATAAAAATAATAGTTATTACGATAAGAATAATAGAAATAAGGATAAAAATAAGAGTTATTACATAATAAAAATAGGAATATGGCTGAAAGTAATAGTTATAATGATAATAATAACAGAAATAAGCATCAAAATAAGAGTTATTACGATAATAATAATAGTTATAAGGATAAAAATAAGAGTTATGACGATAATAATAATAGTTATAAGGATAAAAATAAGAGTTACTACGATAATAATAATAGAAATAAGGATAAAAATAAGAGTTACTACGATGATAATAATAGAAATAAGGATAAAAATAAGAGTCATTTCGATAATAATAATAGAAATAAGGATAAAAATAAGAGTTATTACATAATAAAAATAGGAACATGGCTGAAAGTAATAGTTATAATGATAATAATAACAGAAATAAGGATAAAAATATGAGTTATTACGATAATAATAATAGTAATAAGGATAAAAGTAAGAGTTAATACGATGATAAAATAGGAATAAGGACAAAAATAAGAGTTATTACGATAATAATAATAGTAATAAGGATAAAGGTAAGAGTTAATACGATGATAAAATAGGAATAAGGACAAAAATAAGAGTTATTACGATAATAATAATAGTAATAAGGATAAAAGTAAGAGTTAATACGATGATAAAATAGGAATAAGGACAAAAATAAGAGTTATTACGATAATAATAATAGTTATAAGGATAAAAATAATATCTATTACGATAATAATAATAGTAATAAGGATAAAAATAGGAGTTATTACGATAATAATAATAGAAATAAGGATAAAAATAAGAGTTATTACATAATAAAAATAGGAATATGGCTGAAAGTAATAGATATAATCACAATAATAATAGAAATAAGGATAAAAATAAGAGTTATTACGATAATAATAATAGAAATAAGGATAAAAATAAGAGTTATTACATAATAAAAATAGGAATATGGCTGAAAGTAATAGTTATAATGATAACAATAACAGAAATAAGGATAAAAATAAGAGTTATTACGATAATAATAATAGAAATATGGATAAAAATAAGAGTTATTACATAATAAAAATAGGAATATGGCTGAAAGTAATAGTTATAATCATAATAATAATAGAAATAAGGATAAAAATAAGAGTTATTACGATAATAATAATAGAAATATGGATAAAAATAAGAGTTATTGCATAATAAAAATAGGAATATGGCTGAAAGTAATAGTTATAATGATAATAATAATAGAAATAAGGATAAAAATAAGAGTTATTACGATAATAATAATGGTAATGAGGATAAAAGTAAGAGTTATAGTCATAATAATAATAGAAATAAGGATAAAAATAAGAGTTATTACGATAATAATAATAGTAATAAGGATAAAAATAAGAGTTATTACGATAATAATAATGGTAATGAGGATAAAAGTAAGAGTTAATACGATGATAAAACAGGAATAAGGACAAAAATGAGAGTTACTACGATAATAATAATAGAAATATGGATAAAAATAAGAGTTATTACATAATAAAAATAGGAATATGGCTGAAAGTAATAGTTATAATGATAATAATAATAGAAATAAGGATAAAAATAACAGTTATTACATAATAAAAATAGGAATATGGCTGAAAGTAATAGTTATAATGATAACAATAACAGAAATAAGCATAAAAATAAGAGTTATTACGATAATAATAATAGTAATAAGGATAAAAGTAAGAGTTAATACCATGATAAAATACGAATAAGGACAAAAATAAGAGTTATTACGATAATAATAATAGTTATAAGGATAAAGGTAAGAGTTAATACGATGATAAAATAGGAATAAGGACAAAAATAAGAGTTATTACGATAATAATAATAGTAATAAGGATAAAAGTAAGAGTTAATACGATGATAAAATAGGAATAAGGACAAGAATAAGAGTTATTACGATAATAATAATAGTTATAAGGATAAAAATAAGAGTTATTACGATAATAATAATAGAAATATGGATAAAAATAGGAGTTATTACATAATAAAAATAGGAATATGGCTGAAAGTAATAGTTATAATTATAATAATAACACAAATAAGCATAAAAATAAGAGTTATTACGATAATAATAATAGTAATGAGGTAAAAGTAAGAGTTAATAGGATGATAAAATAGGAATACGGTCAAACATAAGAGTTATTACGATAATAATAATAGTAATAAGGATAAAAATAGGAGTTATTACGATAATAATAATAGAAATAAGGATAAAAATAAGAGTTATTACATAAGAAAAATAGGAATATGGCTGAAAGTAATAGTTATAATGATAATAATAATAGAAATAAGGATAAAAATAAGAGTTATTACATAATAAAAATAGGAATATGGCTGAAAGTAATAGTTATAATGATAATAATAATAGAAATAAGGATAAAAATAAGAGTTATTACGATAATAATAATAGAAATATGGATAAAAATAAGAGTTATTACATAATAAAAATAGGAATATGGCTGAAAGTAATAGTTATAATCATAATAATAATAGAAATAAGGATAAAAATAAGAGTCATTTCGATAATAATAATAGAAATAAGGATAAAAATAAGAGTTATTACATAATAAAAATAGGAACATGGCTGAAAGTAATAGTCATAATGATAATAATAACAGAAATAAGGATAAAAATATGAGTTATTACGATAAGAATAATAGTAATAAGGATAAAAGTAAGAGCTAATGCGATGATAAAATAGGAATAAGGACAAAAATAAGAGTTATTACGATAATAATAATAGTAATAAGGATAAAGGTAAGAGTTAATACGATGATAAAATAGGAATAAGGACAAAAATAAGAGTTATTACGATAATAATAATAGTAATAAGGATAAAAGTAAGAGTTAATACGATGATAAAATAGGAATAAGGACAAAAATAAGAGTTACTACGATAATAATAATAGAAATAAGGATTAAAATAAGAGTTATTACGTTATAAAAATAGGAATATGGCTGAAAGTAATAGTTATAATCAGAATAATAATAGTAATAAGGATAAAAATAAGAGTTACTACGATAATAATAATAGAAATAAGCATAAAAATAAGAGTTATTACATAATAAAAATAGGAATATGGCTGAAAGTAATAGTTATAATGATAATAATAACAGAAATAAGAATAAAAATAAGAGTTATTACGATAATAATAATAGTAATAAGGATAAAAGAAAGAGTTAATACGATGATACAATAGGAATAAGGACAAGAATAAGAGTTATTACGATAATAATAATAGTTATAAGGATAAAAATAAGAGTTACTACGATAATAATAATAGAAATAAGGACAAAAATAAGAGTTATTACGATAATAATAATAGTAATAAGGATAAAGGTAAGAGTTAATACGATGATAAAATAGGAATAAGGACAAAAATAAGAGTTATTACGATAATAATAATAGTAATAAGGATAAAAGTAAGAGTTAATACGATGATAAAATAGGAATAAGGACAAAAATAAGAGTTATTACGATAATAATAATAGTTATAAGGATAAAAATAATAGTTATTACGATAATAATAATAGTAATAAGGATAAAAATAGGAGTTATTACGATAATAATAATAGAAATAAGGATAAAAATAAGAGTTATTACGTTAATAATAATAGTAATAAGGATAAAAGTAAGAGTTAATACGATGATAAAATAGGAATAAGGACAAGAATAAGAGTCATTACGATAATAATAACAGAAATAAGGATAAAAATAAGCGTTATTACATAATAAAAATAGGAATATGGCTGAAAGTAATAGTTATAATGATAATAATAACAGAAATAAGGATAAAAATAAGAGTTATTACGATAATAATAATAGAAATATGGATAAAAATAAGAGTTATTACATAATAAAAATAGGAATATGGCTGAAAGTAATAGTTATAATCATAATAATAATAGAAATAAGGATAAAAATAAGAGTTATTACGATAATAATAATAGAAATAAGGATAAAAATAAGAGTTACTACGATAATAAAAATAGGAATATGGCTGAAAGTAATAGTTATAATGATAATAATAATAATAGAAATAAGGATAAAAATAAGAGTTATTACGATAATAATAATAGAAATATGGATAAAAATAAGAGTTATTACATAATAAAAATAGGAATATGCTGAAAGTAATAGTTATAATCATAATAATAATAGAAATAAGGATAAAAATAAGAGTTATTACGATAATAATAATAGAAATAAGGATAAAAATAAGAGTTACTACGATAATAAAAATAGGAATATGGCTGAAAGTAATAGTTATAATGATAATAATAATAATAGAAATAAGGATAAAAATAAGAGTTATTACGATAATAATAATAGAAATATGGATAAAAATAAGAGTTATTACATAATAAAAATAGGAATATGGCTGAAAGTAATAGTTATAATGATAACAATAACAGAAATAAGCATAAAAATAAGAGTTATTACGATAATAATAATAGTTATAAGGATAAAAATAAGAGTTATTACGATAATAATAATGGAAATAAGGATAAAAATAAGAGTCATTTCGATAATAATAATAGAAATAAGGATAAAAATAAGAGTTATTACATAATAAAAATAGGAACATGGCTGAAAGTAATAGTTATAATGATAATAATAACAGAAATAAGGATAAAAATATGAGTTATTACGATAATAGTAATAGTAATAAGGATAAAAGTAAGAGTTAATACGATGATAAAATTGGAATAAGGACAAAAATAAGAGTTATTACGATAATAATAATAGTAATAAGGATAAAGGTAAGAGTTAATACGATGATAAAATAGGAATAAGGACAAAACTGAGAGTTATTACGATAATAATAATAGTAATAAGGATAAAAGTAAGAGTTAATACGATGATAAAATAGGAATAAGGACAAGAATAAGAGTTATTACGATAATAGCAATAGTTATAAGTATAAAATAGAGTTATTACGTTAATAATAATAGTAATAAGGATAAACGTAAGAGTTAATACGATGATAAAATAGGAATAAGGACAAGAATAAGAGTCATTACGATAATAATAATAGAAATAAGGATAAAAATAAGCGTTATTACATAATAAAAATAGGAATATGGCTGAAAGTAATAGTTGTAATGATAATAATAACAGAAATAAGGATAAAAATAAGCGTTATTACGATAATAATAATAGTTATAAGGATAAAAATAAGAGTTACTACGATAATAATAATAGAAATAAGGATTAAAATAAGAGTTATTACGTTTTAAAAATAGGAATATGGCTGAAAGTAATAGTTATAATCAGAATAATAATAGTAATAAGGACAAAAATAAGAGTTACTACGATAATAATAATAGAAATAAGGATAAAAATAAGAGTTATTACATAATAAAAATAGGAATATGGCTGAAAGTAATAGTTATAATGATAATAATAACAGAAATAAGGATAAAAATAAGAGTTATTACGATAATAATAATAGAAATATGGATAAAAATAAGAGTTATTACATAATAAAAATAGGAATATGGCTGAAAGTAATAGTTATAATGATAATAATAATAGAAATAAGGATAAAAATAAGAGTTATTACATAATAAAAATAGGAATATGGCTGAAAGTAATAGTTATAGTCATAATAATAATAGAAATAAGGATAAAAATAAGAGTTATTACGATAATAATAATAGAAATAAGGATAAAAATAAGAGTTACTACGATAATAAAAATAGGAATATGGCTGAAAGTAATAGTTATAATGATAATAATAATAATAGAAATAAGGATAAAAATAAGAGTTATTACGATAATAATAATAGAAATATGGATAAAAATAAGAGTTATTACATAATAAAAATAGGAATATGGCTGAAAGTAATAGTTATAATGATAACAATAACAGAAATAAGCATAAAAATAAGAGTTATTACGATAATAATAATAGTTATAAGGATAAAAATAAGAGTTATTACGATAATAATAATAGTTATAAGGATAAAAATAAGAGTTATTACGATAATAATAATGGAAATAAGGATAAAAATAAGAGTCATTTCGATAATAATAATAGAAATAAGGATAAAAATAAGAGTTATTACATAATAAAAATAGGAACATGGCTGAAAGTAATAGTTATAATGATAATAATAACAGAAATAAGGATAAAAATATGAGTTATTACGATAATAGTAATAGTAATAAGGATAAAAGTAAGAGTTAATACGATGATAAAATTGGAATAAGGACAAAAATAAGAGTTATTACGATAATAATAATAGTAATAAGGATAAAGGTAAGAGTTAATACGATGATAAAATAGGAATAAGGACAAAACTGAGAGTTATTACGATAATAATAATAGTAATAAGGATAAAAGTAAGAGTTAATACGATGATAAAATAGGAATAAGGACAAGAATAAGAGTTATTACGATAATAGCAATAGTTATAAGTATAAAATAAGAGTTATTACGTTAATAATAATAGTAATAAGGATAAAAGTAAGAGTTAATACGATGATAAAATAGGAATAAGGACAAGAATAAGAGTCATTACGATAATAATAATAGAAATAAGGATAAAAATAAGCGTTATTACATAATAAAAATAGGAATATGGCTGAAAGTAATAGTTGTAATGATAATAATAACAGAAATAAGGATAAAAATAAGCGTTATTACGATAATAATAATAGTTATAAGGATAAAAATAAGAGTTACTACGATAATAATAATAGAAATAAGGATTAAAATAAGAGTTATTACGTTTTAAAAATAGGAATATGGCTGAAAGTAATAGTTATAATCAGAATAATAATAGTAATAAGGACAAAAATAAGAGTTACTACGATAATAATAATAGAAATAAGGATAAAAATAAGAGTTATTACATAATAAAAATAGGAATATGGCTGAAAGTAATAGTTATAATGATAATAATAACAGAAATAAGGATAAAAATAAGAGTTATTACGATAATAATAATAGAAATATGGATAAAAATAAGAGTTATTACATAATAAAAATAGGAATATGGCTGAAAGTAATAGTTATAATGATAATAATAATAGAAATAAGGATAAAAATAAGAGTTATTACATAATAAAAATAGGAATATGGCTGAAAGTAATAGTTATAGTCATAATAATAATAGAAATAAGGATAAAAATAAGAGTTATTACGATAATAATAATAGTAATGAGGATAAAAATAAGAGTTATTACGATAATAATAATGGTAACGAGGATAAAAGTAAGAGTTAATACGATGATAAAACAGGAATAAGGACAAAAATGAGAGTTACTACGAGAATAATAATAGAAATAAGGATAAAAATAAGAGTTATTACATAATAAAAATAGGAATATGGCTGAAAGTAATAGTTATAATGATAATAATAACAGAAATAAGGATAAAAATAAGAGTTATTACGATAATAATAATAGAAATATGAATAAAAATAAGAGTTATTACATAATAAAAATAGGAATATGGCTGAAAGTAATAGTTATAATGATAACAATAACAGAAATAAGCATAAAAATAAGAGTTATTACGATAATAATAATAGTAATAAGGATAAAAGTAAGAGTTAATGCCATGATAAAATACGAATAAGGACAAAAATAAGAGTTATTACGATAATAATAATAGTTATAAGGATAAAAATAAGAGTTATTACGATAATAATAATAGTTATAAGGATAAAAATAAGAGTTATTACGATGATAATAATGGAAATAAGGATAAAAACAAGAGTCATTTCGATAATAATAATAGAAATAAGGATAAAAATAATAGTTATTACATAATAAAAATAGGAACATGGCTGAAAGTAATAGTTATAATGATAATAATAACAGAAATAAGGATAAAAATATGAGTTATTACGATAATAATAATAGTAATAAGGATAAAAGTAAGAGTTAATACGTTGATAAAATAGGAATAAGGACAAAAATAAGAGTTATTACGATAATAATAATAGTAATAAGGATAATGGTAAGAGTTAATACGATGATAAAATAGGAATAAGGACAAAAATAAGAGTGATTACGATAATAATAATAGAAATAAGGATAAAAATAAGCGTTATTACATAATAAAAATAGGAATATGGCTGAAAGTAATAGTTATAATGATAATAATAACAGAAATAAGGATAAAAATTAGAGTTATTACGATAATAATAATAGAAATAAGGATAAAAATAAGAGTTATTACGATAATAATAATGGTAATGAGGATAAAAGTAAGAGTTAATACGATGATAAAACAGGAATAAGGACAAAAATAAGAGTTATTACGATAATAATAATAGTAATAAGGATAAAGGTAAGAGTTAATACGATGATAAAATAGGAATAAGGACAAAAATAAGAGTTATTACGACAATAATAATAGTAATAAGGATAAAGGTAAGAGTTAATACGATGATAAAATAGGAATAAGGACAAAAATAACAGTTATTACGATAATAATAATAGAAATAAGGATAAAAATAAGAGTTATTACGATAATAATAATAGTAATAAGGATAAAAGTAAGAGTTAATACGATGATAAAATAGGAATAAGGACAAAAATAAGAGTTATTACGATAATAATAATAGTAATAAGGATAAAGGTAAGAGTTAATACGATGATAAAATAGGAATAAGGACAAAAATAAGAGTTATTACGATAATAATAATAGTAATAAGGATAAAAGTAAGAGTTAATGCGATGATAAAATAGGAATAAGGACAAAAATAAGAGTTATTACGATAATAATAATAGAAATAAGGATAAAAATAAGAGTTATTACATAATAAAAATAGGAATATGGCTGAAAGTAATAGTTATAATGATAATAATAACAGAAATAAGGATAAAAATCAGAGTTATTACGATAATAATAATAGTAATAGGGATAAAAGTAAGAGTTAATACGATGATAAAATAGGAATAAGGACAAGAATAAGAGTTATTACGATAATAATAATAGTTATAAGGATAAAATAAGAGTTATTACGATAATAATAATAGTTATAAGGATAAAAATAAGAGTTACTACGATAATAATAATACAAATAAGGATAAAAATAAGAGTTATTACGATAATAATAACAGCAATGAGGATAAAAGTAAGAGTTAATTCGATGATAAAATAGGAATAAGGACAAAACTGAGAGTTATTACGATAATAATAATAGTAATAAGGATAAAAGTAAGAGTTAATACGATGATAAAATAGGAATAAGGACAAGAATAAGAGTTATTACGATAATAGCAATAGTTATAAGTATAAAATAAGAGTTATTACGTTAATAATAATAGTAATAAGGATAAAAGTAAGAGTTAATACGATGATAAAATAGGAATAAGGACAAGAATAAGAGTCATTACGATAATAATAATAGAAATAAGGATAAAAATAAGCGTTATTACATAATAAAAATAGGAATATGGCTGAAAGTAATAGTTGTAATGATAATAATAACAGAAATAAGGATAAAAATAAGCGTTATTACGATAATAATAATGGTTATAAGGATAAAAATAAGAGTTACTACGATAATAATAATAGAAATAAGGATTAAAATAAGAGTTATTACGTTTTAAAAATAGGAATATGGCTGAAAGTAATAGTTATAATCAGAATAATAATAGTAATAAGGACAAAAATAAGAGTTACTACGATAATAATAATAGAAATAAGGATAAAAATAAGAGTTATTACATAATAAAAATAGGAATATGGCTGAAAGTAATAGTTATAATGATAATAATAACAGAAATAAGGATAAAAATAAGAGTTATTACGATAATAATAATAGAAATATGGATAAAAATAAGAGTTATTACATAATAAATATAGGAATATGGCTGAAAGTAATAGTTATAATGATAATAATAATAGAAATAAGGATAAAAATAAGAGTTATTACATAATAAAAATAGGAATATGGCTGAAAGTAATAGTTATAGTCATAATAATAATAGAAATAAGGATAAAAATAAGAGTTATTACATAATAAAAATAGGAATATGGCTGAAAGTAATAGTTATAATGATAATAATAACAGAAATAAGGATAAAAATAAGAGTTATTACGATAATAATAATAGTAATAAGGATAAAAGTAAGAGTTAATGCCATGATAAAATACGAATAAGGACAAAAATAAGAGTTATTACGATAATAATAATAGTTATAAGGATAAAAATAAGAGTTATTACGATAATAATAATAGTTATAAGGATAAAAATAAGAGTTATTACGATAATAATAATGGAAATAAGGATAAAAACAAGAGTCATTTCGATAATAATAATAGAAATAAGGATAAAAATAATAGTTATTACATAATAAAAATAGGAACATGGCTGAAAGTAATAGTTATAATGATAATAATAACAGAAATAAGGATAAAAATATGAGTTATTACGATAATAATAATAGTAATAAGGATAAAAGTAAGAGTTAATACGTTGATAAAATAGGAATAAGGACAAAAATAAGAGTTATTACGATAATAATAATAGTAATAAGGATAATGGTAAGAGTTAATACGATGATAAAATAGGAATAAGGACAAAAATAAGAGTGATTACGATAATAATAATAGAAATAAGGATAAAAATAAGCGTTATTACATAATAAAAATAGGAATATGGCTGAAAGTAATAGTTATAATGATAATAATAACAGAAATAAGGATAAAAATTAGAGTTATTACGATAATAATAATAGAAATAAGGATAAAAATAAGAGTTATTACGATAATAATAATGGTAATGAGGATAAAAGTAAGAGTTAATACGATGATAAAACAGGAATAAGGACAAAAATAAGAGTTATTACGATAATAATAATAGTAATAAGGATAAAGGTAAGAGTTAATACGATGATAAAATAGGAATAAGGACAAAAATAAGAGTTATTACGACAATAATAATAGTAATAAGGATAAAGGTAAGAGTTAATACGATGATAAAATAGGAATAAGGACAAAAATAACAGTTATTACGATAATAATAATAGAAATAAGGATAAAAATAAGAGTTATTACGATAATAATAATAGTAATAAGGATAAAAGTAAGAGTTAATACGATGATAAAATAGGAATAAGGACAAAAATAAGAGTTATTACGATAATAATAATAGTTATAAGGATAAAAATAATAGTTACTACGATAATAATAATAGTAATAAGGATAAAAATAGGAGTTATTACGATAATAATAATAGAAATAAGGATAAAAATAAGAGTTATTACGTTAATAATAATAGTAATAAGGATAAAAGTAAGAGTTAATACGATGATAAAATTGGAATAAGGACAAGAATAAGAGTCATTACGATAAAAATAATAGAAATAAGGATAAAAATAAGCGTTATTACATAATAAAAATAGGAATATGGCTGAAAGTAATAGTTGTAATGATAATAATAACAGAAATAAGGATAAAAATAAGAGTTATTACGATAATAATAATAGAAATATGGATAAAAATAAGAGTTATTACATAATAAAAATAGGAATATGGCTGAAAGTAATAGTTATAATGATAATAATAACAGAAATAAGGATAAAAATAAGCGTTATTACGATAATAATAATAGTTATAAGGATAAAAATAAGAGTTACTACGATAATAATAATAGAAATAAGGGTTAAAATAAGAGTTATTACGTTATAAAAATAGGAATATGGCTGAAAGTAATAGTTATAATCAGAATAATAATAGTAATAAGGATAAAAATAAGAGTTACTACGACGATAATAATAGAAATAAGCATAAAAATAAGAGTTATTACATAATAAAAATAGGAATATGGCTGAAAGTAATAGTTATAATGATAATAATAACAGAAATAAGGATAAAAATAAGCGTTATTACGATAATAATAATAGTTATAAGGATAAAAATAAGAGTTACTACGATAATAATAATAGAAATAAGGGTTAAAATAAGAGTTATTACGTTATAAAAATAGGAATATGGCTGAAAGTAATAGTTATAATCAGAATAATAATAGTAATAAGGATAAAAATAAGAGTTACTACGACGATAATAATAGAAATAAGCATAAAAATAAGAGTTATTACATAATAAAAATAGGAATATGGCTGAAAGTAATAGTTATAATGATAATAATAACAGAAATAAGAATAAAAATAAGAGTTATTACGATAATAATAATGGTAATGAGGATAAAAGTAAGAGTTAATACGATGATAAAACAGGAATAAGGACAAAAATAAGAGTTATTACGATAATAATAATAGTAATAAGGATAAAGGTAAGAGTTAATACGATGATAAAATAGGAATAAGGACAAAAATAAGAGTTATTACGACAATAATAATAGTAATAAGGATAAAGGTAAGAGTTAATACGATGATAAAATAGGAATAAGGACAAAAATAACAGTTATTACGATAATAATAATAGAAATAAGGATAAAAATAAGAGTTATTACGATAATAATAATGGTAATGAGGATAAAAGTAAGAGTTAATACGATGATAAAACAGGAATAAGGACAAAAATAAGAGTTATTACGATAATAATAATAGTAATAAGGATAAAGGTAAGAGTTAATACGATGATAAAATAGGAATAAGGACAAAAATAAGAGTTATTACGATAATAATAATAGTTATAAGGATAAAAATAATAGTTATTACGATAATAATAATAGTAATAAGGATAAAAAATAGGAGATATTACGATAATAATAATAGAAATAAGGATAAAAATAAGAGTTATTACGTTAATAATAATAGTAATAAGGATAAAAGTAAGAGTTAATACGATGATAAAATAGGAATAAGGACAAGAATAAGAGTTACTACGATAATAATAATAGAAATAAGGATTAAAATAAGAGTTATTACGTTATAAAAATAGGAATATGGCTGAAAGTAATAGTTATAATCAGAATAATAATAGTAATAAGGATAAAAATAAGAGTTACTACGATAATAATAATAGAAATAAGCATAAAAATAAGAGTTATTACATAATAAAAATAGGAATATGGCTGAAAGTAATAGATATAATCACAATAATAATAGAAATAAGGATAAAAATAAGAGTTATTACGATAATAATAATAGAAATAAGGATAAAAATAAGAGTTATTACATAATAAAAATAGGAATATGGCTGAAAGTAATAGTTATAATGATAACAATAACAGAAATAAGGATAAAAATAAGAGTTATTTCGATAATAATAATAGAAATATGGATAAAAATAAGAGTTATTACATAATAAAAATAGGAATATGGCTGAAAGTAATAGTTATAATCATAATAATAATAGAAATAAGGATAAAAATAAGAGTTATTACGATAATAATAATAGAAATATGGATAAAAATAAGAGTTATTGCATAATAAAAATAGGAATATGGCTGAAAGTAATAGTTATAATGATAATAATAATAGAAATAAGGATAAAAATAAGAGTTATTACGATAATAATAATGGTAATGAGGATAAAAGTAAGAGTTATAGTCATAATAATAATAGAAATAAGGATAAAAATAAGAGTTATTACGATAATAATAATAGTAATAAGGATAAAAATAAGAGTTATTACGATAATAATAATGGTAATGAGGATAAAAGTAAGAGTTAATACGATGATAAAACAGGAATAAGGACAAAAATGAGAGTTACTACGATAATAATAATAGAAATATGGATAAAAATAAGAGTTATTACATAATAAAAATAGGAATATGGCTGAAAGTAATAGTTATAATGATAATAATAATAGAAATAAGGATAAAAATAACAGTTATTACATAATAAAAATAGGAATATGGCTGAAAGTAATAGTTATAATGATAACAATAACAGAAATAAGCATAAAAATAAGAGTTATTACGATAATAATAATAGTAATAAGGATAAAAGTAAGAGTTAATACCATGATAAAATACGAATAAGGACAAAAATAAGAGTTATTACGATAATAATAATAGTTATAAGGATAAAAATAAGAGTTATTACGATAATAATAATAGTTATAAGGATAAAGGTAAGAGTTAATACGATGATAAAATAGGAATAAGGACAAAAATAAGAGTTATTACGATAATAATAATAGTAATAAGGATAAAAGTAAGAGTTAATACGATGATAAAATAGGAATAAGGACAAGAATAAGAGTTATTACGATAATAATAATAGTTATAAGGATAAAAATAAGAGTTATTACGATAATAATAATAGAAATATGGATAAAAATAGGAGTTATTACATAATAAAAATAGGAATATGGCTGAAAGTAATAGTTATAATTATAATAATAACACAAATAAGCATAAAAATAAGAGTTATTACGATAATAATAATAGTAATGAGGTAAAAGTAAGAGTTAATAGGATGATAAAATAGGAATACGGTCAAACATAAGAGTTATTACGATAATAATAATAGTAATAAGGATAAAAATAGGAGTTATTACGATAATAATAATAGAAATAAGGATAAAAATAAGAGTTATTACATAAGAAAAATAGGAATATGGCTGAAAGTAATAGTTATAATGATAATAATAATAGAAATAAGGATAAAAATAAGAGTTATTACATAATAAAAATAGGAATATGGCTGAAAGTAATAGTTATAATGATAATAATAATAGAAATAAGGATAAAAATAAGAGTTATTACGATAATAATAATAGAAATATGGATAAAAATAAGAGTTATTACATAATAAAAATAGGAATATGGCTGAAAGTAATAGTTATAATCATAATAATAATAGAAATAAGGATAAAAATAAGAGTCATTTCGATAATAATAATAGAAATAAGGATAAAAATAAGAGTTATTACATAATAAAAATAGGAACATGGCTGAAAGTAATAGTCATAATGATAATAATAACAGAAATAAGGATAAAAATATGAGTTATTACGATAAGAATAATAGTAATAAGGATAAAAGTAAGAGCTAATGCGATGATAAAATAGGAATAAGGACAAAAATAAGAGTTATTACGATAATAATAATAGTAATAAGGATAAAGGTAAGAGTTAATACGATGATAAAATAGGAATAAGGACAAAAATAAGAGTTATTACGATAATAATAATAGTAATAAGGATAAAAGTAAGAGTTAATACGATGATAAAATAGGAATAAGGACAAAAATAAGAGTTATTACGATAATAATAATAGTAATAAGGATAATGGTAAGAGTTAATACGATGATAAAATAGGAATAAGGACAAAAATAAGAGTTATTACGATAATAATAATAGTAATAAGGATAAAAGTAAGAGTTAATACGATGATAAAATAGGAATAAGGACAAGAATAAGAGTTATTACGATAATAATAATAGTTATAAGGATAAAAATAAGAGTTATTACGATAATAATAATAGAAATATGGATAAAAATAGGAGTTATTACATAATAAAAATAGGAATATGGCTGAAAGTAATAGTTATAATGATAATAATAACACAAATAAGCATAAAAATAAGAGTTATTACGATAATAATAATAGTAATATGGCTGAAAGTAATAGTTATAATCATAATAATAATAGAAATAAGGATAAAAATAAGAGTTATTACGATAATAATAATAGAAATAAGGATAAAAATAAGAGTTATTACATAATAAAAATAGGAATATGGCTGAAAGTAATAGTTATAATGATAATAATAATAGAAATAAGGATAAAAATAGGAGTTATTACGATAATAATAATAGAAATAAGGATAAAAATAAGAGTTATTACATAATAAAAATAGGAATATGGCTGAAAGTAATAGTTATAATGATAATAATAATAGAAATAAGGATAAAAATAAGAGTTATTACATAATAAAAATAGGAATATGGCTGAAAGTAATAGTTATAATCATAATAATAATAGAAATAAGGATAAAAATAAGAGTTATTACGATAATAATAATAGAAATAAGGATAAAAATAAGAGTTATTACATAATAAAAATAGGAATATGGCTGAAAGTAATAGTTATAATGATAACAATAACAGAAATAAGCATAAAAATAAGAGTTATTACGATAATAATAATAGTAATAAGGATAAAAGTAAGAGTTAATACCATGATAAAATACGAATAAGGACAAAAATAAGAGTTATTACGATAATAATAATAGTAATAAGGATAATGGTAAGAGCTAATGCGATGATAAAATAGGAATAAGGACAAAAATAAGAGTTATTACGATAATAATAATAGTAATAAGGATAAAGGTAAGAGTTAATACGATGATAAAATAGGAATAAGGACAAAAATAAGAGTTATTACGATAATAATAATAGTAATAAGGATAAAAGTAAGAGTTAATACGATGATAAAATAGGAATAAGGACAAAAATAAGAGTTATTACGATAATAATAATAGTAATAAGGATAATGGTAAGAGTTAATACGATGATAAAATAGGAATAAGGACAAAAATAAGAGTTATTACGATAATAATAATAGTAATAAGGATAAAAGTAAGAGTTAATACGATGATAAAATAGGAATAAGGACAAGAATAAGAGTTATTACGATAATAATAATAGTTATAAGGATAAAAATAAGAGTTATTACGATAATAATAATAGAAATATGGATAAAAATAGGAGTTATTACATAATAAAAATAGGAATATGGCTGAAAGTAATAGTTATAATGATAATAATAACACAAATAAGCATAAAAATAAGAGTTATTACGATAATAATAATAGTAATATGGCTGAAAGTAATAGTTATAATCATAATAATAATAGAAATAAGGATAAAAATAAGAGTTATTACGATAATAATAATAGAAATAAGGATAAAAATAAGAGTTATTACATAATAAAAATAGGAATATGGCTGAAAGTAATAGTTATAATGATAATAATAATAGAAATAAGGATAAAAATAGGAGTTATTACGATAATAATAATAGAAATAAGGATAAAAATAAGAGTTATTACATAATAAAAATAGGAATATGGCTGAAAGTAATAGTTATAATGATAATAATAATAGAAATAAGGATAAAAATAAGAGTTATTACATAATAAAAATAGGAATATGGCTGAAAGTAATAGTTATAATCATAATAATAATAGAAATAAGGATAAAAATAAGAGTTATTACGATAATAATAATAGAAATAAGGATAAAAATAAGAGTTATTACATAATAAAAATAGGAATATGGCTGAAAGTAATAGTTATAATGATAACAATAACAGAAATAAGCATAAAAATAAGAGTTATTACGATAATAATAATAGTAATAAGGATAAAAGTAAGAGTTAATACCATGATAAAATACGAATAAGGACAAAAATAAGAGTTATTACGATAATAATAATAGTAATAAGGATAATGGTAAGAGTTAATACGATGATAAAATAGGAATAAGGACAAAAATAAGAGTTATTACGATAATAATAATAGTAATAAGGATAAAAGTAAGAGTTAATACGATGATAAAATAGGAATAAGGACAAGAATAAGAGTTATTACGATAATAATAATAGTTATAAGGATAAAAATAAGAGTTATTACGATAATAATAATAGAAATATGGATAAAAATAGGAGTTATTACATAATAAAAATAGGAATATGGCTGAAAGTAATAGTTATAATTATAATAATAACACAAATAAGCATAAAAATAAGAGTTATTACGATAATAATAATAGTAATGAGGTAAAAGTAAGAGTTAATAGGATGATAAAATAGGAATACGGTCAAACATAAGAGTTATTACCATAATAATAATAGTAATAAGGATAAAAATAGGAGTTATTACGATAATAATAATAGAAATAAGGATAAAAATAAGAGTTATTACATAAGAAAAATAGGAATATGGCTGAAAGTAATAGTTATAATGATAATAATAATAGAAATAAGGATAAAAATAAGAGTTATTACATAATAAAAATAGGAATATGGCTGAAAGTAATAGTTATAATGATAATAATAATAGAAATAAGGATAAAAATAAGAGTTATTACGATAATAATAATAGAAATATGGATAAAAATAAGAGTTATTACATAATAAAAATAGGAATATGGCTGAAAGTAATAGTTATAATCATAATAATAATAGAAATAAGGATAAAAATAAGAGTCATTTCGATAATAATAATAGAAATAAGGATAAAAATAAGAGTTATTACATAATAAAAATAGGAACATGGCTGAAAGTAATAGTCATAATGATAATAATAACAGAAATAAGGATAAAAATATGAGTTATTACGATAAGAATAATAGTAATAAGGATAAAAGTAAGAGCTAATGCGATGATAAAATAGGAATAAGGACAAAAATAAGAGTTATTACGATAATAATAATAGTAATAAGGATAAAGGTAAGAGTTAATACGATGATAAAATAGGAATAAGGACAAAAATAAGAGTTATTACGATAATAATAATAGTAATAAGGATAAAAGTAAGAGTTAATACGATGATAAAATAGGAATAAGGACAAAAATAAGAGTTATTACGATAATAATAATAGTAATAAGGATAATGGTAAGAGTTAATACGATGATAAAATAGGAATAAGGACAAAAATAAGAGTTATTACGACAATAATAATAGTAATAAGGATAAAAGTAAGAGTTAATACGATGATAAAATAGGAATAAGGACAAGAATAAGAGTTATTACGATAATAATAATAGTTATAAGGATAAAAATAAGAGTTATTACGATAATAATAATAGAAATATGGATAAAAATAGGAGTTATTACATAATAAAAATAGGAATATGGCTGAAAGTAATAGTTATAATGATAATAATAACACAAATAAGCATAAAAATAAGAGTTATTACGATAATAATAATAGTAATATGGCTGAAAGTAATAGTTATAATCATAATAATAATAGAAATAAGGATAAAAATAAGAGTTATTACGATAATAATAATAGAAATAAGGATAAAAATAAGAGTTATTGCATAATAAAAATTGGAATATGGCTGAAAGTAATAGTTATAATGATAATAATAATAGAAATAAGGATAAAAATAGGAGTTATTACGATAATAATAATAGAATTAAGGATAAAAATAAGAGTTATTACATAATAAAAATAGGAATATGGCTGAAAGTAATAGTTATAATGATAATAATAATAGAAATAAGGATAAAAATAAGAGTTATTACATAATAAAAATAGGAATATGGCTGAAAGTAATAGTTATAATCATAATAATAATAGAAATAAGGATAAAAATAAGAGTTATTACGATAATAATAATAGAAATAAGGATAAAAATAAGAGTTATTACATAATAAAAATAGGAATATGGCTGAAAGTAATAGTTATAATGATAACAATAACAGAAATAAGCATAAAAATAAGAGTTATTACGATAATAATAATAGTAATAAGGATAAAAGTAAGAGTTAATACCATGATAAAATACGAATAAGGACAAAAATAAGAGTTATTACGATAATAATAATAGTAATAAGGATAAAAGTAAGAGTTAATACGATGATAAAATAGGAATAAGGACAAAAATAAGAGTTATTACGATAATGATAATAGCTATAAGGATAAAAATGAGAGTTATTACGATAATAATAATAGTAATAAGGATAAAAATAAGAGTTATTACGATATTAATAATAATGGTAATGAGGATAAATGTAAGAGTTAATACGATGATAAAATAGGAATAAGGACAAAAATAAGAGTTATTACGATAATAATAATAGTAATAAGGATAAAAGTAAGAGTTAATACGATGATAAAATAGGAATAAGGACAAAAATAAGAGTTATTACGATAATAATAATAGTAATAAGGATAAAGGTAAGAGTTAATACGATGATAAAATAGGAATAAGGACAAAAATAAGAGTTATTACGATAATAATAATAGTAATAAGGATAAAAGTAAGAGTTAATACGATGATAAAATAGGAATAAGGACAAGAATAAGAGTTATTACGATAATAATAATAGTTATAAGGATAAAAATAAGAGTTATTACGATAATAATAATAGAAATATGGATAAAAATAGGAGTTATTACATAATAAAAATAGGAATATGGCTGAAAGTAATAGTTATAATTATAATAATAACACAAATAAGCATAAAAATAAGAGTTATTACGATAATAATAATAGTAATGAGGATAAAAGTAAGAGTTAATAGGATGATAAAATAGGAATACGGTCAAACATAAGAGTTATTACGATAATAATAATAGTAATAAGGATAAGAATAGGAGTTATTACGATAATAATAATAGAAATAAGGATAAAAATAAGAGTTATTACATAATAAAAATAGGAATATGGCTGAAAGTAATAGTTATAATGATAACAATAACAGAAATAAGCATAAAAATAAGAGTTATTACGATAATAATAATAGTAATAAGGATAAAAGTAAGAGTTAATACCATGATAAAATACGAATAAGGACAAAAATAAGAGTTATTACGATAATAATAATAGAAATAAGGATAAAAATAAGAGTTATTACATAATAAAAATAGGAATATGGCTGAAAATAATAGTTATAATGATAATAATAATAGCTATAAGGATAAAAATAAGAGTTATTACGATAATAATAATAGCAATAATGATAAAAATAAGAGTTATTACATAATAAAAATAGGAATAAGGCTGAAAATAATGGTTATAATGATAATAATCATAGAAATAAGGATAAAAATAAGAGTTATTACGATAATAAGAATAGTAATAAGGATAAAAGTAAGAGTCAATACGATGATAAAATCGGAATATGGACAAGAATAAGAGTTATTACGATAATAATAATAGTTATAAGGATAAAAATAAGAGTTATTACGATAATAATAATAGTTATAAGGATAAAAATAACAGTTACTACGATACTAATAATAGAAATAAGGATAAAAATAAGAGTTATTACGATAATAATAATAGTAATAAGGATAAAAGTAAGAGTTAATACGATAATAATAATAGTAATAAGGATAAAAGTAAGAGTTAATACGATGATAAAATAGGAATAAGGACAAAAATAAGAGTTATTACGATAATAATAATAGCTATAAGGATAAAAATAAGAGTTATTACGATAATAATAATAGAAATAAGGATGAAAATAAGAGTTAGTACATAATAAAAATAGGAATATGGCTGAAAGTAATAGTTATAATGATAATAATAACAGAAATAAGGATAAAAATAAGAGTTATTACGATAATAATAATAGTAATAAGGATAAAAGTAAGAGTTAATACGACGATAAAATAGGAATAAGGACAAAAATAAGAGTTATAACGATAATGATAATAGTTATAAGGATAAAAATAAGAGTTATTACGATAATAATAATAGAAATAAGGATAAAAATAAGAGTCATTACGATAATAATAATAGTAATAAGGATAAAAGTAAGAGTTAATGCGCTGCTAAAATAGGAATAAGGACAAAAATAAGAGTTATTACGATAATAATAATAGTAATAAGGATAAAAGTAAGAGTTAATACGATGATAAAATAGGAATAAGGACAAAAATAAGAGTTATTACGATAATGATAATAGTTATAAGGATAAAAATAAGAGATATTACGATAATAATAATAGAAATAAGGATAAGAATAAGAGTTATTACGATAATAATAATAGTAATAAGGATAAAAGTAAGAGTTAATGCGATGATAAAATAGGAATAAGGACAAAAATAAGTGTTATTACGATAATAATAATAGTTATAAGGATAAAAATAAGAGTTATTACGATAATAATAATAGAAATATGGATAAAAATAGGAGTTATTACATAATAAAAATAGGAATATGGCTGAAAGTAATAGTTATAATTATAATAATAACACAAATAAGCATAAAAATAAGAGTTATTACGATAATAATAATAGTAATGAGGATAAAAGTAAGAGTTAATAGGATGATAAAATAGGAATACGGTCAAACATAAGAGTTATTACGATAATAATAATAGTAATAAGGATAAGAATAGGAGTTATTACGATAATAATAATAGAAATAAGGATAAAAATAAGAGTTATTACATAATAAAAATAGGAATATGGCTGAAAGTAATAGTTATAATGATAACAATAACAGAAATAAGCATAAAAATAAGAGTTATTACGATAATAATAATAGTAATAAGGATAAAAGTAAGAGTTAATACCATGATAAAATACGAATAAGGACAAAAATAAGAGTTATTACGATAATAATAATAGAAATAAGGATAAAAATAAGAGTTATTACATAATAAAAATAGGAATATGGCTGAAAATAATAGTTATAATGATAATAATAATAGCTATAAGGATAAAAATAAGAGTTATTACGATAATAATAATAGCAATAATGATAAAAATAAGAGTTATTACATAATAAAAATAGGAATAAGGCTGAAAATAATGGTTATAATGATAATAATCATAGAAATAAGGATAAAAATAAGAGTTATTACGATAATAAGAATAGTAATAAGGATAAAAGTAAGAGTCAATACGATGATAAAATCGGAATATGGACAAGAATAAGAGTTATTACGATAATAATAATAGTTATAAGGATAAAAATAAGAGTTATTACGATAATAATAATAGTTATAAGGATAAAAATAACAGTTACTACGATACTAATAATAGAAATAAGGATAAAAATAAGAGTTATTACGATAATAATAATAGTAATAAGGATAAAAGTAAGAGTTAATACGATAATAATAATAGTAATAAGGATAAAAGTAAGAGTTAATACGATGATAAAATAGGAATAAGGACAAAAATAAGAGTTATTACGATAATAATAATAGCTATAAGGATAAAAATAAGAGTTATTACGATAATAATAATAGAAATAAGGATGAAAATAAGAGTTAGTACATAATAAAAATAGGAATATGGCTGAAAGTAATAGTTATAATGATAATAATAACAGAAATAAGGATAAAAATAAGAGTTATTACGATAATAATAATAGTAATAAGGATAAAAGTAAGAGTTAATACGACGATAAAATAGGAATAAGGACAAAAATAAGAGTTATAACGATAATGATAATAGTTATAAGGATAAAAATAAGAGTTATTACGATAATAATAATAGAAATAAGGATAAAAATAAGAGTCATTACGATAATAATAATAGTAATAAGGATAAAAGTAAGAGTTAATGCGCTGCTAAAATAGGAATAAGGACAAAAATAAGAGTTATTACGATAATAATAATAGTAATAAGGATAAAAGTAAGAGTTAATACGATGATAAAATAGGAATAAGGACAAAAATAAGAGTTATTACGATAATGATAATAGTTATAAGGATAAAAATAAGAGATATTACGATAATAATAATAGAAATAAGGATAAGAATAAGAGTTATTACGATAATAATAATAGTAATAAGGATAAAAGTAAGAGTTAATGCGATGATAAAATAGGAATAAGGACAAAAATAAGTGTTATTACGATAATAATAATAGTTATAAGGATAAAAATAAGAGTTATTACGATAATAATAATATTTATAAGGATAAAAATAAGAGTTATTACGATAATAATAATAGAAATAAGGATAAAAATAACAGTTATTACGATAATAATAATAGAAATAGGGATAAAAATAACAGTTATTACGATAATAATAATAGAAATAAGGATAAAAATAAGAGTTATTACATAATAAAAATAGGAATATGGCTGAAAGTAATAGTTATAATGATAATAATAATAGAAATAAGGATAAAAATAAGAGTTATTACATAATAAAAATAGGAATATGGCTGAAAGTAATAGTTATAATCATAATAATAATAGAAATAAGGATAAAAATAAGATTTATTACGATAATAATAATAGTAATAAGGATAGAAATAAGAGTTATTACGATAATAATAATAATGGTAATGAGGACAAAAGTAAGAGTTAATACGATGATAAAATAGGAATAAGGACAAAAATAAGAGTTATTACGATAATAATAATAGTAATAAGGATAAAAGTAAGAGTTAATGCGATGATAAAATAGGAATAAGGACAAAAATAGGAGTTATTACGATAATAATAATAGTTATAAGGATAAAAATAAGAGTTATTACGATAATAATAATAGTAATAATGATAAAAGTAAGAGTTAATACGATGATAAAATAGGAATAAGGACAAAAATAAGAGTTATTACGATAATAATAATAGAAATAAGGATAAAAATATGAGTTATTACGATAATAATAATATTTATAAGGATAAAAATAACAGTTATTACATAATAAAAATAGGAATATGGCTGAAAATAATAGTTATAATGATAATAATAATAGCTATAAGGATAAAAATAAGAGTTATTACGATAATAATAATAGCAATAATGATAAAAATAAGAGTTATTACATAATAAAAATAGGAATAAGGCTGAAAATAATGGTTATAATGATAATAATAATAGAAATAAGGATAAAAATAAGAGTTATTACGATAATAAGAATAGTAATAAGGATAAAAGTAAGAGTCAATACGATGATAAAATAGGAATATGGACAAGAATAAGAGTTATTACGATAATAATAATAGTTATAAGGATAAAAATAAGAGTTATTACGATAATAATAATAGTTATAAGGATAAAAATAACAGTTACTACGATACTAATAATAGAAATAAGGATAAAAATAAGACTTATTACGATAATAATGATAGTAATAAGGATAAAAGTAAGAGTTAATACGATAATAATAATAGTAATAAGGATAAAAGTAAGAGTTAATACGATGATAAAATAGGAATAAGGACAAAAATAAGAGTTATTACGATAATAATAATAGTTATAAGGATAAAAATAAGAGTTATTACGATAATAATAATAGAAATAAGGATAAAAATAAGAGTCATTACGATAATAATAATAGTAATAAGGATAAAAGTAAGAGTTAATGCGATGATAAAATAGGAATAAGGACAAAAATAAGAGTTATTACGATAATGATAATAGTTATAAGGATAAAAATAAGAGATATTACGATAATAATAATAGAAATAAGGATAAGAATAAGAGTTATTACGATAATAATAATAGTAATAAGGATAAAAGTAAGAGTTAATGCGATGATAAAATAGGAATAAGGACAAAAATAAGTGTTATTACGATAATAATAATAGTTATAAGGATAAAAATAAGAGTTATTACGATAATAATAATATTTATAAGGATAAAAATAAGAGTTATTACGATAATAATAATAGAAATAAGGATAAAAATAACAGTTATTACGATAATAATAATAGAAATAGGGATAAAAATAACAGTTATTACGATAATAATAATAGAAATAAGGATAAAAATAAGAGTTATTACATAATAAAAATAGGAATATGGCTGAAAGTAATAGTTATAATGATAATAATAATAGAAATAAGGATAAAAATAAGAGTTATTACATAATAAAAATAGGAATATGGCTGAAAGTAATAGTTATAATGATAATAATAATAGAAATAAGGATAAAAATAAGAGTTATTACATAATAAATATAGGAATATGGCTGAAAGTAATAGTTATAATCATAATAATAATAGAAATAAGGATAAAAATAAGATTTATTACGATAATAATAATAGTAATAAGGATAGAAATAAGAGTTATTACGATAATAATAATAATGGTAATGAGGACAAAAGTAAGAGTTAATACGATGATAAAATAGGAATAAGGACAAAAATAAGAGTTATTACGATAATAATAATAGTAATAAGGATAAAAGTAAGAGTTAATGCGATGATAAAATAGGAATAAGGACAAAAATAGGAGTTATTACGATAATAATAATAGTTATAAGGATAAAAATAAGAGTTATTACGATAATAATAATAGTAATAATGATAAAAGTAAGAGTTAATACGATGATAAAATAGGAATAAGGACAAAAATAAGAGTTATTACGATAATAATAATAGAAATAAGGATAAAAATATGAGTTATTACGATAATAATAATATTTATAAGGATAAAAATAACAGTTATTACATAATAAAAATAGGAATATGGCTGAAAATAATAGTTATAATGATAATAATAATAGCTATAAGGATAAAAATAAGAGTTATTACGATAATAATAATAGCAATAATGATAAAAATAAGAGTTATTACATAATAAAAATAGGAATAAGGCTGAAAATAATGGTTATAATGATAATAATAATAGAAATAAGGATAAAAATAAGAGTTATTACGATAATAAGAATAGTAATAAGGATAAAAGTAAGAGTCAATACGATGATAAAATAGGAATATGGACAAGAATAAGAGTTATTACGATAATAATAATAGTTATAAGGATAAAAATAAGAGTTATTACGATAATAATAATAGTTATAAGGATAAAAATAACAGTTACTACGATACTAATAATAGAAATAAGGATAAAAATAAGACTTATTACGATAATAATGATAGTAATAAGGATAAAAGTAAGAGTTAATACGATAATAATAATAGTAATAAGGATAAAAGTAAGAGTTAATACGATGATAAAATAGGAATAAGGACAAAAATAAGAGTTATTACGATAATAATAATAGTTATAAGGATAAAAATAAGAGTTATTACGATAATAATAATAGAAATAAGGATAAAAATAAGAGTCATTACGATAATAATAATAGTAATAAGGATAAAAGTAAGAGTTAATGCGATGATAAAATAGGAATAAGGACAAAAATAAGAGTTATTACGATAATAATAATAGTAATAAGGATAAAAGTAAGAGTTAATACGATGATAAAATAGGAATAAGGACAAAAATAAGAGTTATTACGATAATGATAATAGTTATAAGGATAAAAATAAGAGATATTACGATAATAATAATAGAAATAAGGATAAGAATAAGAGTTATTACGATAATAATAATAGTAATAAGGATAAAAGTAAGAGTTAATGCGATGATAAAATAGGAATAAGGACAAAAATAAGTGTTATTACGATAATAATAATAGTTATAAGGATAAAAATAAGAGTTATTACGATAATAATAATATTTATAGGGATAAAAATAAGAGTTATTACGATAATAATAATAGAAATAAGGATAAAAATAAGAGTTATTACGATAATAATAATAGGAATAAGGATAAAAATAACAGTTATTACATAATAAAAATAGGAATATGGCTGAAAATAATAGTTATAATGATAATAATAATAGAAATAAGGATAAAAATAAGAGTTATTACGATAATAATAATAGTTATAAGGATAAAAATAAGAGTTATTACGATAATAATAATAGTAATAATGATAAAAGTAAGAGTTAATACGATGATAAAATAGGAATAAGGACAAAAATAAGAGTTATTACGATAATAATAATAGAAATAAGGATAAAAATATGAGTTATTACGATAATAATAATAGTAATAAGGATAAAAGTAAGAGCTAATACGATGATAAAATAGGAATAAGGACAAAAATAAGAGTTATTACGATAATAATAATACTTATAAGGATAAAAATAACAGTTATTACGATAATAATAATATTTATAAGGATAAAAATAAGAGTTATTACGACAATAATAATAGAAATAAGGATAAAAATAAGAGTTATTACGATAATAATAATAGTAATAATGATAAAAGTAAGAGTTAATAGGATGATAAAATAGGAATACGGTCAAACATAAGAGTTATTACGATAATAATAATAGTAATAAGGATAAAAGTAAGAGTTAATGCGATGATAAAATAGGAATAAGGACAAAAATAGGAGTTATTACGATAATAATAATAGTTATAAGGATAAAAATAAGAGTTATTACGATAATAATAATAGTAATAATGATAAAAGTAAGAGTTAATACGATGATAAAATAGGAATAAGGGCAAAAATAAGAGTTATTACGATAATAATAATAGAAATAAGGATAAAAATATGAGTTATTACGATAATAATAATATTTATAAGGATAAAAATAACAGTTATTACATAATAAAAATAGGAATATGGCTGAAAATAATAGTTATAATGATAATAATAATAGCTATAAGGATAAAAATAAGAGTTATTACGATAATAATAATAGCAATAATGATAAAAATAAGAGTTATTACATAATAAAAATAGGAATAAGGCTGAAAATAATGGTTATAATGATAATAATAATAGAAATAAGGATAAAAATAAGAGTTATTACGATAATAAGAATAGTAATAAGGATAAAAGTAAGAGTCAATACGATGATAAAATAGGAATATGGACAAGAATAAGAGTTATTACGATAATAATAATAGTTATAAGGATAAAAATAAGAGTTATTACGATAATAATAATAGTTATAAGGATAAAAATAACAGTTACTACGATACTAATAATAGAAATAAGGATAAAAATAAGACTTATTACGATAATAATGATAGTAATAAGGATAAAAGTAAGAGTTAATACGATAATAATAATAGTAATAAGGATAAAAGTAAGAGTTAATACGATGATAAAATAGGAATAAGGACAAAAATAAGAGTTATTACGATAATAATAATAGTTATAAGGATAAAAATAAGAGTTATTACGATAATAATAATAGAAATAAGGATAAAAATAAGAGTCATTACGATAATAATAATAGTAATAAGGATAAAAGTAAGAGTTAATGCGATGATAAAATAGGAATAAGGACAAAAATAAGAGTTATTACGATAATGATAATAGTTATAAGGATAAAAATAAGAGATATTACGATAATAATAATAGAAATAAGGATAAGAATAAGAGTTATTACGATAATAATAATAGTAATAAGGATAAAAGTAAGAGTTAATGCGATGATAAAATAGGAATAAGGACAAAAATAAGTGTTATTACGATAATAATAATAGTTATAAGGATAAAAATAAGAGTTATTACGATAATAATAATATTTATAAGGATAAAAATAAGAGTTATTACGATAATAATAATAGAAATAAGGATAAAAATAACAGTTATTACGATAATAATAATAGAAATAGGGATAAAAATAACAGTTATTACGATAATAATAATAGAAATAAGGATAAAAATAAGAGTTATTACATAATAAAAATAGGAATATGGCTGAAAGTAATAGTTATAATGATAATAATAATAGAAATAAGGATAAAAATAAGAGTTATTACATAATAAAAATAGGAATATGGCTGAAAGTAATAGTTATAATGATAATAATAATAGAAATAAGGATAAAAATAAGAGTTATTACATAATAAATATAGGAATATGGCTGAAAGTAATAGTTATAATCATAATAATAATAGAAATAAGGATAAAAATAAGATTTATTACGATAATAATAATAGTAATAAGGATAGAAATAAGAGTTATTACGATAATAATAATAATGGTAATGAGGACAAAAGTAAGAGTTAATACGATGATAAAATAGGAATAAGGACAAAAATAAGAGTTATTACGATAATAATAATAGTAATAAGGATAAAAGTAAGAGTTAATGCGATGATAAAATAGGAATAAGGACAAAAATAGGAGTTATTACGATAATAATAATAGTTATAAGGATAAAAATAAGAGTTATTACGATAATAATAATAGTAATAATGATAAAAGTAAGAGTTAATACGATGATAAAATAGGAATAAGGACAAAAATAAGAGTTATTACGATAATAATAATAGAAATAAGGATAAAAATATGAGTTATTACGATAATAATAATATTTATAAGGATAAAAATAACAGTTATTACATAATAAAAATAGGAATATGGCTGAAAATAATAGTTATAATGATAATAATAATAGCTATAAGGATAAAAATAAGAGTTATTACGATAATAATAATAGCAATAATGATAAAAATAAGAGTTATTACATAATAAAAATAGGAATAAGGCTGAAAATAATGGTTATAATGATAATAATAATAGAAATAAGGATAAAAATAAGAGTTATTACGATAATAAGAATAGTAATAAGGATAAAAGTAAGAGTCAATACGATGATAAAATAGGAATATGGACAAGAATAAGAGTTATTACGATAATAATAATAGTTATAAGGATAAAAATAAGAGTTATTACGATAATAATAATAGTTATAAGGATAAAAATAACAGTTACTACGATACTAATAATAGAAATAAGGATAAAAATAAGACTTATTACGATAATAATGATAGTAATAAGGATAAAAGTAAGAGTTAATACGATAATAATAATAGTAATAAGGATAAAAGTAAGAGTTAATACGATGATAAAATAGGAATAAGGACAAAAATAAGAGTTATTACGATAATAATAATAGTTATAAGGATAAAAATAAGAGTTATTACGATAATAATAATAGAAATAAGGATAAAAATAAGAGTCATTACGATAATAATAATAGTAATAAGGATAAAAGTAAGAGTTAATGCGATGATAAAATAGGAATAAGGACAAAAATAAGAGTTATTACGATAATAATAATAGTAATAAGGATAAAAGTAAGAGTTAATACGATGATAAAATAGGAATAAGGACAAAAATAAGAGTTATTACGATAATGATAATAGTTATAAGGATAAAAATAAGAGATATTACGATAATAATAATAGAAATAAGGATAAGAATAAGAGTTATTACGATAATAATAATAGTAATAAGGATAAAAGTAAGAGTTAATGCGATGATAAAATAGGAATAAGGACAAAAATAAGTGTTATTACGATAATAATAATAGTTATAAGGATAAAAATAAGAGTTATTACGATAATAATAATATTTATAGGGATAAAAATAAGAGTTATTACGATAATAATAATAGAAATAAGGATAAAAATAAGAGTTATTACGATAATAATAATAGGAATAAGGATAAAAATAACAGTTATTACATAATAAAAATAGGAATATGGCTGAAAATAATAGTTATAATGATAATAATAATAGAAATAAGGATAAAAATAAGAGTTATTACGATAATAATAATAGTTATAAGGATAAAAATAAGAGTTATTACGATAATAATAATAGTAATAATGATAAAAGTAAGAGTTAATACGATGATAAAATAGGAATAAGGACAAAAATAAGAGTTATTACGATAATAATAATAGAAATAAGGATAAAAATATGAGTTATTACGATAATAATAATAGTAATAAGGATAAAAGTAAGAGCTAATACGATGATAAAATAGGAATAAGGACAAAAATAAGAGTTATTACGATAATAATAATACTTATAAGGATAAAAATAACAGTTATTACGATAATAATAATATTTATAAGGATAAAAATAAGAGTTATTACGACAATAATAATAGAAATAAGGATAAAAATAAGAGTTATTACGATAATAATAATAGTAATAATGATAAAAGTAAGAGTTAATAGGATGATAAAATAGGAATACGGTCAAACATAAGAGTTATTACGATAATAATAATAGTAATAAGGATAAAAGTAAGAGTTAATGCGATGATAAAATAGGAATAAGGACAAAAATAAGTGTTATTACGATAATAATAATAGTTATAAGGATAAAAATAAGAGTTATTACGATAATAATAATATTTATAGGGATAAAAATAAGAGTTATTACGATAATAATAATAGAAATAAGGATAAAAATAAGAGTTATTACATAATAAAAATAGGAATATGGCTGAAAGTAATAGTTATAATGATAATAATAATAGAAATAAGGATAAAAATAAGAGTTATTACGATAATAATAATAGGAATAAGGATAAAAATAACAGTTATTACATAATAAAAATAGGAACATGGCTGAAAGTAATAGTTATAATGATAATAATAACAGAAATAAGGATAAAAATAAGATTTATTACGATAATAATAATAGTAATAAGGATAAAAGTAAGAGTTAATACGATGATAAAATAGGAATAAGGACAAAAATAAGAGTTATTACGATAATGATAATAGTTATAAGGATAAAAATAAGAGTTATTACGATAATAATAATAGAAATAAGGATAAGAATAAGAGTTATTACGATAATAATAATAGAAATAAGGATAAAAATAACAGTTATTACGATAATAATAATAGAAATAAGGATAAAAATAAGAGTTATTACATAATAAAAATAGGAATATGGCTGAAAGTAATAGTTATAATGATAATAATAATAGAAATAAGGATAAAAATAAGAGTTATTACATAATAAAAATAGGAATATGGCTGAAAGTAATAGTTATAATGATAATAATAATAGAAATAAGGATAAAAATAAGAGTTATTACATAATAAATATAGGAATATGGCTGAAAGTAATAGTTATAATCATAATAATAATAGAAATAAGGATAAAAATAAGATTTATTACGATAATAATAATAGTAATAAGGATAGAAATAAGAGTTATTACGATAATAATAATAATGGTAATGAGGACAAAAGTAAGAGTTAATACGATGATAAAATAGGAATAAGGACAAAAATGAGAGTTATTACGATAATGTAACGTCCCTGGTGCTAGACGCGGGAGTTTACAGCGCTACGTAAGGCAAAGAGCGGCTTTTGCCTATTGAGCGACTCGTTCTTATTATAACTAATACTATAAAAAGTGGGGTTCGTGTGGCGTGTGGTTAAAGAGTGAAATCTACAGATTGATACCTTTCATTAATTAGATTTATTCAAGTAATTCAAGGTAAAATATAGGATTACAATTAACAATTATTTATAGAAAAGATATAAAATGTATTATATTATTAATATTGAAAACGCAAATCGGTAGCTAACTACCTTGGTTACGCGGTATTCAGCTAGGTACGTATTATTACTTATTTATTTGCTTGTTTATTATGACGCAACGCAAGAAACGCGGTTTTCAACAAGGTATGTATCGTTAATTAAGTATTTAATCGATTATTATGATGCAAACGCGAGAAGCGCGGTTTTGAACGAGGTACGTATAGTTAGTTAATTATTGATCGACGCAAACGCAAGAAATAATGTTTTATAATGGTTTTAATGTTTATAATGGATCTAGATCCCGACTGGTGACAGAACAATATTTGGTTTCGTTATAAGATTGAGATTCGAAACTCTATATAAAACAGTTGGACATGAGCAGCTACTCTTTGCTTGACTCTAAAGTTAGTAGTTCAATTGCCCTTTTAGTCGGAGCACAATTGACACCCAAAACCTGATCGCTTAATTGGGGAGCCCGTGTTAGCTGGCTACTAGACGACCCAACGATGCAAGAGTTAGATGAACAACATATGCCCAACAGGGTTGCAAATTATAATGACTCGATTTTATTAACCGGAGTTACTGAAACGCCACCCAAAAGACACGGGCTTCAGAGACCTGATCGCTCGAAAATGGGGAGCCTGCGTTAGCTGGCTACTAAACGACCCAGAGAGAACTCCGAGAATCTGACGGCGAGTTGGTAACTTGGCGAAAAATAATAAATGTTCGAGTGGCTGAAGAGCTCTTGTTTGATGTCTTAGTCCCTTCTGGGGCTGAGTATAGCACTCTCCTTTCGGAGTTTCGGAGACAAGACCGTTTGAATGGGGAGCCCGTGTTAGCTGGCTACTAAACGACCCAACGATCAAGTATCCAAATGGCTGATACCCGCTGTCCAGTTAAAACTAAGAATCTAGTTGGCTCTTACCAGCTGAAACTGCTCCGATTAGTCACTTGATACTTCTCCTAAGAGATTAGATATATACTGCTTCAAAGATTGTTCTGCCTCGCTATGGGCTTTTCGCTAGCCCTTTTTATACTCCGAAAACGGCCCATTTGCCTTTCACTCTTCAAGGCCATGCTGGCTTACCCTAATATTAAATGCGTAGTATTTTTACATAATTTTTGGTATTATTTTATTATAATTTATTTAGTAAAGAAAATATATTAATTTGATTAAGAAAAATACGCTTTGATTTATCATCGACTAAGATTTTACAACCTAACTCACTAAATCGTAGTTTAATGAATTTTCGTGTACGCAAATTGGCGGGATTATATAAGTACTTTAACAAGGGAATAATTAATTGCAAATAATACATAAAATAATAACTAAAAATGTATCTCGATTTATGGTAAACAAATAAATAATAATATAAATATTTAAATAATGATTTATAATAATTTCTTTTCGATGTATATCTTGCATCTCTCTCTAACTAACGTGCGCGCCATCGATCGGCGATCTAATTCAACAATGTTGCACGCGTGATCTACTTTTAGCCATTACCGCGCGAATTTTTATGGTGCAGTCGGTAATTCGCGGTCGATAATCAAAAATAAAAGTACATATGTCAGAATCACCCTACTTATCTTCATGGATGATCTTCCTTGCGGACTGGGGACGTTACAATAATAATAATAGTTATAAGGATAAAAATAAGAGATATTACGATAATAATAATAGAAATAAGGATAAAAATAACAGTTATTACGATAATAATAATAGAAATAAGGACAAAAATAAGAGTTATTACGATAATGATAATAGTTATAAGGATAAAAATAAGAGTTATTACGATAATAATAATAGAAATAAGGATAAGAATAAGAGTTATTACGATAATAATAATAGTAATAAGGATAAAAGTAAGAGTTAATGCGATGATAAAATAGGAATAAGGACAAAAATAAGTGTTATTACGATAATAATAATAGTTATAAGGATAAAAATAAGAGTTATTACGATAATAATAATATTTATAAGGATAAAAATAAGAGTTATTACGATAATAATAATAGAAATAAGGATAAAAATAACAGTTATTACGATAATAATAATAGAAATAAGGATAAAAATATGAGTTATTACGATAATAATAATAGTAATAAGGATAAAAGTAAGAGTTAATACGATGACAAAATAGGAATAAGGACAAAAATAAGAGTTATTACGATAATAATAATAGTAATAAGGATAAAAGTAAGAGTTAATACGATGATAAAATAGGAATAAGGACAAAAATAAGTGTTATTACGATAATAATAATAGTTATAAGGATAAAAATAAGAGTTATTACGATAATAATAATATTTATAAGGATAAAAATAAGAGTTATTACGATAATAATAATAGAAATAAGGATAAAAATAACAGTTATTACGATAATAATAATAGAAATAAGGATAAAAATAACAGTTATTACGATAATAATAATAGAAATAAGGATAAAAATAACAGTTATTACGATAATAATAATAGAAATAAGGATAAAAATAAGAGTTATTACATAATAAAAATAGGAATATGGCTGAAAGTAATAGTTATAATGATAATAATAATAGAAATAAGGATAAAAATAAGAGTTATTACATAATAAAAATAGGAATATGGCTGAAAGTAATAGTTATAATGATAATAATAACAGAAATAAGGATAAAAATAAGAGTTATTACGATAATAATAATAGATAAGGATAAAAGTAAGAGTTAATACGATGATAAAATAGGAATAAGGACAAAAATAAGAGTTATTACGATAATGATAATAGTTATAAGGATAAAAATAAGAGATAGTACGATAATAATAATAGAAATAAGGATAAGAATAAGAGTTATTACGATAATAATAATAGTAATAAGGATAAAAGTAAGAGTTAATACGATGATAAAATAGGAATAAGGACAAAAATAAGAGTTATTACGATAATGATAATAGTTATAAGGATAAAAATAAGAGTTATTACGATAATAATAATAGAAAGAAGGATAAAAATAAGAGTTATTACGATAATAATAATAGTAATAAGGATAAAAGTAAGAGTTAATGCGATGATAAAATAGGAATAAGGACAAAAATAAGAGTTATTACGATAATCATAATAGTTATAAGGATAAAAATAAGAGTTATTACGATAATAATAATATTTATAAGGATAAAAATAAGAGTTATTACGATAATAATAATAGAAATAAGGATAAAAATAACAGTTATTACATAATAAAAATAGGAATATGGCTGAAAATAATAGTTATTACGATAATAATAATAGTTATAAGGATAAAAATAAGAGTTATTACGATAATAATAATAGAAATAAGGATAAAAATAAGAGTTATTACGATAATAATAATAGAAATAAGGATAAAAATAAGAGTTATTACATAATAAAAATAGGAATATGGCTGAAAGTAATAGTTATAATGATAATAATAATAGAAATAAGGATAAAAATAAGAGTTATTACATAATAAAAATAAGAATATGGCTGAAAGTAACAGTTATAATCATAATAATAATAGAAATAAGGATAAAAATAAGAGTTATTACGATAATAATAATAGAAATAAGGATAAAAATAAGAGTTATTCATAATAAAAATAGGAATATGGCTGAAAGTAATAGTTATAATCATAATAATAATAGAAATAAGGATAAAAATAAGAGTTATTGCGATAATAATAATAGTAATAAGGATAAAAATAAGAGTTATTACGATAATAATAATGGTAATGAGGATAAAAGTAAGAGTTAATACCATGATAAAATAGGAATAAGGACAAGAATAAGAGTTATTACGATAATAATAATAGTTATAAGGATAACAATAAGAGTTATTACGATAATAATAATAGGAATAAGGATAAGAATAAGAGTTAGTACATAATAAAAATAGGAATATGGCTGAAAGTAATAGTTATAATGATAATAATAACAGAAATAAGGATAAAAATAAGAGTTATTACATAATAAAAATAGGAATATGGCTGAAAGTAACAGTTATAATCATAATAATAATAGAAATAAGGATAAAAATAAGAGTTATTACGATAATAATAATAGAAATAAGGATAAAAATAAGAGTTATTCATAATAAAAATAGGAATATGGCTGAAAGTAATAGTTATAATCATAATAATAATAGAAATAAGGATAAAAATAAGAGTTATTGCGATAATAATAATAGTAATAAGGATAAAAATAACAGTTACTACGATACTAATAATAGAAATAAGGATAAAAATAAGACTTATTACGATAATAATGATAGTAATAAGGATAAAAGTAAGAGTTAATACGATAATAATAATAGTAATAAGGATAAAAGTAAGAGTTAATACGATGATAAAATAGGAATAAGGACAAAAATAGGAGTTATTACGATAATAATAATAGTTATAAGGATAAAAATAAGAGTTATTACGATAATAATAATAGAAATAAGGATAAAAATAAGAGTCATTACGATAATAATAATAGTAATAAGGATAAAAGTAAGAGTTAATGCGATGATAAAATAGGAATAAGGACAAAAATAAGAGTTATTACGATAATAATAATAGTAATAAGGATAAAAGTAAGAGTTAATACGATGATAAAATAGGAATAAGGACAAAAATAAGTGTTATTACGATAATAATAATAGTTATAAGGATAAAAATAAGAGTTATTACGATAATAATAATATTTATAAGGATAAAAATAAGAGTTATTACGATAATAATAATAGAAATAAGGATAAAAATAACAGTTATTACGATAATAATAATAGAAATAAGGATAAAAATAACAGTTATTACGATAATAATAATAGAAATAAGGATAAAAATAACAGTTATTACGATAATAATAATAGAAATAAGGATAAAAATAAGAGTTATTACATAATAAAAATAGGAATATGGCTGAAAGTAATAGTTATAATGATAATAATAATAGAAATAAGGATAAAAATAAGAGTTATTACATAATAAAAATAGGAATATGGCTGAAAGTAATAGTTATAATGATAATAATAATAGAAATGAGGATAAAAATAAGAGTTATTACATAATAAATATAGGAATATGGCTGAAAGTAATAGTTATCATCATAATAATAATAGAAATAAGGATAAAAGTAAGATTTATTACGATAATAATAATAGTAATAAGGATAGAAATAAGAGTTATTACGATAATAATAATAATGGTAATGAGGACAAAAGTAAGAGTTAATACGATGATAAAATAGGAATAAGGACAAAAATAAGAGTTATTACGATAATGATAATAGTTACAAGGATAAAAATAAGATTTATTACGATAATAATAATTGTAATAAGGATAGAAATAAGAGTTATTACGATAATAATAATAATGGTAATGAGGACAAAAGTAAGAGTTAATACGATGATAAAATAGGAATAAGGACAAAAATAAGAGTTATTACGATAATAATAATAGTTATAAGGATAAAAATAAGAGATATTACGATAATAATAATAGAAATAAGGATAAAAATAAGCGTTATTACATAATAAAAATAGGAATATGGCTGAAAGTAATAGTTATAATGATAATAATAACAGAAATAAGGATAAAAATAAGAGTTATTACGATAATAATAATAGAAATAAGGATAAAAGTAAGAGTTAATACGATGATAAAATAGGAATAAGGACAAAAATAAGAGTTATTACGATAATGATAATAGTTATAAGGATAAAAATAAGAGATAGTACGATAATAATAATAGAAATAAGGATAAGAATAAGAGTTATTACGATAATAATAATAGTAATAAGGATAAAAGTAAGAGTTAATACGATGATAAAATAGGAATAAGGACAAAAATAAGAGTTATTACGATAATGATAATAGTTATAAGGATAAAAATAAGAGTTATTACGATAATAATAATAGAAAGAAGGATAAAAATAAGAGTTATTACGATAATAATAATAGTAATAAGGATAAAAGTAAGAGTTAATGCGATGATAAAATAGGAATAAGGACAAAAATAAGAGTTATTACGATAATCATAATAGTTATAAGGATAAAAATAAGAGTTATTACGATAATAATAATATTTATAAGGATAAAAATAAGAGTTATTACGATAATAATAATAGAAATAAGGATAAAAATAACAGTTATTACATAATAAAAATAGGAATATGGCTGAAAATAATAGTTATTACGATAATAATAATAGTTATAAGGATAAAAATAAGAGTTATTACGATAATAATAATAGAAATAAGGATAAAAATAAGAGTTATTACGATAATAATAATAGAAATAAGGATAAAAATAAGAGTTATTACATAATAAAAATAGGAATATGGCTGAAAGTAATAGTTATAATGATAATAATAATAGAAATAAGGATAAAAATAAGAGTTATTACATAATAAAAATAAGAATATGGCTGAAAGTAACAGTTATAATCATAATAATAATAGAAATAAGGATAAAAATAAGAGTTATTACGATAATAATAATAGAAATAAGGATAAAAATAAGAGTTATTCATAATAAAAATAGGAATATGGCTGAAAGTAATAGTTATAATCATAATAATAATAGAAATAAGGATAAAAATAAGAGTTATTGCGATAATAATAATAGTAATAAGGATAAAAATAAGAGTTATTACGATAATAATAATGGTAATGAGGATAAAAGTAAGAGTTAATACCATGATAAAATAGGAATAAGGACAAGAATAAGAGTTATTACGATAATAATAATAGTTATAAGGATAACAATAAGAGTTATTACGATAATAATAATAGGAATAAGGATAAGAATAAGAGTTAGTACATAATAAAAATAGGAATATGGCTGAAAGTAATAGTTATAATGATAATAATAACAGAAATAAGGATAAAAATAAGAGTTATTACATAATAAAAATAGGAATATGGCTGAAAGTAACAGTTATAATCATAATAATAATAGAAATAAGGATAAAAATAAGAGTTATTACGATAATAATAATAGAAATAAGGATAAAAATAAGAGTTATTCATAATAAAAATAGGAATATGGCTGAAAGTAATAGTTATAATCATAATAATAATAGAAATAAGGATAAAAATAAGAGTTATTGCGATAATAATAATAGTAATAAGGATAAAAATAACAGTTACTACGATACTAATAATAGAAATAAGGATAAAAATAAGACTTATTACGATAATAATGATAGTAATAAGGATAAAAGTAAGAGTTAATACGATAATAATAATAGTAATAAGGATAAAAGTAAGAGTTAATACGATGATAAAATAGGAATAAGGACAAAAATAGGAGTTATTACGATAATAATAATAGTTATAAGGATAAAAATAAGAGTTATTACGATAATAATAATAGAAATAAGGATAAAAATAAGAGTCATTACGATAATAATAATAGTAATAAGGATAAAAGTAAGAGTTAATGCGATGATAAAATAGGAATAAGGACAAAAATAAGAGTTATTACGATAATAATAATAGTAATAAGGATAAAAGTAAGAGTTAATACGATGATAAAATAGGAATAAGGACAAAAATAAGAGTTATTACGATAATGATAATAGTTATAAGGATAAAAATAAGAGATATTACGATAATAATAATAGAAATAAGGATAAGAATAAGAGTTATTACGATAATAATAATAGTAATAAGGATAAAAGTAAGAGTTAATGCGATGATAAAATAGGAATAAGGACAAAAATAAGTGTTATTACGATAATAATAATAGTTATAAGGATAAAAATAAGAGTTATTACGATAATAATAATATTTATAGGGATAAAAATAAGAGTTATTACGATAATAATAATAGAAATAAGGATAAAAATAACAGTTATTACGATAATAATAATAGAAATAAGGATAAAAATAACAGTTATTACGATAATAATAATAGAAATAAGGATAAAAATAAGAGTTATTACATAATAAAAATTGGAACATGGCTGAAAGTAATAGTTATAATGATAATAATAATAGAAATAAGGATAAAAATAAGAGTTATTACATAATAAAAATAGGAATATGGCTGAAAGTAATAGTTATAATGATAATAATAATAGAAATAAGGATAAAAATAAGAGTTATTACATAATAAATATAGGAATATGGCTGAAAGTAATAGTTATAATCATAATAATAATAGAAATAAGGATAAAAATAAGATTTATTACGATAATAATAATAGTAATAAGGATAGAAATAAGAGTTATTACGATAATAATAATAATGGTAATGAGGACAAAAGTAAGAGTTAATACGATGATAAAATAGGAATAAGGACAAAAATAAGAGTTATTACGATAATAATAATAGTTATAAGGATAAAAATAAGAGATATTACGATAATAATAAAAGAAATAAGGATAAAAATAAGCGTTATTACATAATAAAAATAGGAATATGGCTGAAAGTAATAGTTATAATGATAATAATAACAGAAATAAGGATAAAAATAAGAGTTATTACGATAATAATAATAGAAATATGGATAAAAATAAGAGTTATTACATAATAAAAATAGGAATATGGCTGAAAGTAATAGTTAGAATGATAACAATAACAGAAATAAGCATAAAAATAAGAGTTATTACGATAATAATAATAGTAATAAGGATAAAAGTAAGAGTTAATACGATGATAAAATACGAATAAGGACAAAAATAAGGGTTATTACGATAATAATAATAGTTATAAGGATAAAAATAAGAGTTATTACGATAATAATAATAGTTATAAGGATAAAAATAAGAGTTATTACGATAATAATAATGGAAATAAGGATAAAAATAAGAGTCATTACGATAATAATAATAGTAATAAGGATAAAAGTAAGAGTTAATGCGATGATAAAATAGGAATAAGGACAAAAATAAGAGTTATTACGATAATAATAATAGTAATAAGGATAAAAGTAAGAGTTAATACGATGATAAAATAGGAATAAGGACAAAAATAAGAGTTATTACGATAATGATAATAGTTATAAGGATAAAAATAAGAGTTATTACGATAATAATAATAGAAATAAGGATAAGAATAAGAGTTATTACGATAATAATAATAGTAATAAGGATAAAAGTAAGAGTTAATGCGATGATAAAATAGGAATAAGGACAAAAATAAGTGTTATTACGATAATAATAATAGTTATAAGGATAAAAATAAGAGTTATTACGATAATAATAATATTTATAAGGATAAAAATAAGAGTTATTACGATAATAATAATAGAAATAAGGATAAAAATAACAGTTATTACGATAATAATAATAGAAATAAGGATAAAAATAACAGTTATTACGATAATAATAATAGAAATAAGGATAAAAATAAGAGTTATTACATAATAAAAATAGGAATATGGCTGAAAGTAATAGTTATAATGATAATAATAATAGAAATAAGGATAAATAATAAGAGTTATTACATAATAAAAATAGGAATATGGCTGAAAGTAATAGTTATAATGATAATAATAATAGAAATAAGGATAAAAGTAAGATTTATTACGATAATAATAATAGTAATAAGGATAGAAATAAGAGTTATTACGATAATAATAATAATGGTAATGAGGACAAAAGTAAGAGTTAATACGATGATAAAATAGGAATAAGGACAAAAATAAGAGTTATTACGATAATGATAATAGTTATAAGGATAAAAATAAGATTTATTACGATAATAATAATAGTAATAAGGATAAAAATAAGAGTTATTACGATAATAATAATGGTAATGAGGATAAAAGTAAGAGTTAATACCATGATAAAATAGGAATAAGGACAAGAATAAGAGTTATTACGATAATAATAATAGTTATAAGGATAACAATAAGAGTTATTACGATAATAATAATAGAAATAAGGATAAGAATAAGAGTTATTACGATAATAATAATAGTAATAAGGATAAAAGTAAGAGTTAATGCGATGATAAAATAGGAATAAGGACAAAAATAAGTGTTATTACGATAATAATAATAGTTATAAGGATAAAAATAAGAGTTATTACGATAATAATAATATTTATAAGGATAAAAATAAGAGTTATTACGATAATAATAATAGAAATAAGGATAAAAATAACAGTTATTACGATAATAATAATAGAAATAAGGATAAAAATAACAGTTATTACGATAATAATAATAGAAATAAGGATAAAAATAAGAGTTATTACATAATAAAAATAGGAATATGGCTGAAAGTAATAGTTATAATGATAATAATAATAGAAATAAGGATAAAAATAAGAGTTATTACATAATAAAAATAGGAATATGGCTGAAAGTAATAGTTATAATGATAATAATAATAGAAATAAGGATAAAAGTAAGATTTATTACGATAATAATAATAGTAATAAGGATAGAAATAAGAGTTATTACGATAATAATAATAATGGTAATGAGGACAAAAGTAAGAGTTAATACGATGATAAAATAGGAATAAGGACAAAAATAAGAGTTATTACGATAATGATAATAGTTATAAGGATAAAAATAAGATTTATTACGATAATAATAATAGTAATAAGGATAAAAATAAGAGTTATTACGATAATAATAATGGTAATGAGGATAAAAGTAAGAGTTAATACCATGATAAAATAGGAATAAGGACAAGAATAAGAGTTATTACGATAATAATAATAGTTATAAGGATAACAATAAGAGTTATTACGATAATAATAATAGAAATAAGGATAAGAATAAGAGTTATTACGATAATAATAATAGTAATAAGGATAAAAGTAAGAGTTAATGCGATGATAAAATAGGAATAAGGACAAAAATAAGTGTTATTACGATAATAATAATAGTTATAAGGATAAAAATAAGAGTTATTACGATAATAATAATATTTATAAGGATAAAAATAAGAGTTATTACGATAATAATAATAGAAATAAGGATAAAAATAACAGTTATTACGATAATAATAATAGAAATAAGGATAAAAATAAGAGTTATTACGATAATAATAATATTTATAGGGATAAAAATAAGAGTTATTACGATAATAATAATAGAAATAAGGATAAAAATAACAGTTATTACGATAATAATAATAGAAATAAGGATAAAAATAAGAGTTATTCATAATAAAAATAGGAATATGGCTGAAAGTAATAGTTATAATCATAATAATAATAGAAATAAGGATAAAAATAAGAGTTATTGCGATAATAATAATAGTAATAAGGATAAAAATAACAGTTACTACGATACTAATAATAGAAATAAGGATAAAAATAAGACTTATTACGATAATAATGATAGTAATAAGGATAAAAGTAAGAGTTAATACGATAATAATAATAGTAATAAGGATAAAAGTAAGAGTTAATACGATGATAAAATAGGAATAAGGACAAAAATAAGAGTTATTACGATAATAATAATAGTTATAAGGATAAAAATAAGAGTTATTACGATAATAATAATAGAAATAAGGATAAAAATAAGAGTCATTACGATAATAATAATAGTAATAAGGATAAAAGTAAGAGTTAATGCGATGATAAAATAGGAATAAGGACAAAAATAAGAGTTATTACGATAATAATAATAGTAATAAGGATAAAAGTAAGAGTTAATACGATGATAAAATAGGAATAAGGACAAAAATAAGAGTTATTACGATAATGATAATAGTTATAAGGATAAAAATAAGAGATATTACGATAATAATAATAGAAATAAGGATAAGAATAAGAGTTATTACGATAATAATAATAGTAATAAGGATAAAAGTAAGAGTTAATGCGATGATAAAATAGGAATAAGGACAAAAATAAGTGTTATTACGATAATAATAATAGTTATAAGGATAAAAATAAGAGTTATTACGATAATAATAATATTTATAGGGATAAAAATAAGAGTTATTACGATAATAATAATAGAAATAAGGATAAAAATAACAGTTATTACGATAATAATAATAGAAATAAGGATAAAAATAACAGTTATTACGATAATAATAATAGAAATAAGGATAAAAATAACAGTTATTACGATAATAATAATAGAAATAAGGATAAAAATAACAGTTATTACGATAATAATAATAGAAATAAGGATAAAAATAAGAGTTATTACATAATAAATATAGGAATATGGCTGAAAGTAATAGTTATAATCATAATAATAATAGAAATAAGGATAAAAATAAGATTTATTACGATAATAATAATAGTAATAAGGATAGAAATAAGAGTTATTACGATAATAATAATAATGGTAATGAGGACAAAAGTAAGAGTTAATACGATGATAAAATAGGAATAAGGACAAAAATAAGAGTTATTACGATAATAATAATAGTTATAAGGATAAAAATAAGAGATATTACGATAATAATAAAAGAAATAAGGATAAAAATAAGCGTTATTACATAATAAAAATAGGAATATGGCTGAAAGTAATAGTTATAATGATAATAATAACAGAAATAAGGATAAAAATAAGAGTTATTACGATAATAATAATAGAAATATGGATAAAAATAAGAGTTATTACATAATAAAAATAGGAATATGGCTGAAAGTAATAGTTAGAATGATAACAATAACAGAAATAAGCATAAAAATAAGAGTTATTACGATAATAATAATAGTAATAAGGATAAAAGTAAGAGTTAATACGATGATAAAATACGAATAAGGACAAAAATAAGGGTTATTACGATAATAATAATAGTTATAAGGATAAAAATAAGAGTTATTACGATAATAATAATAGTTATAAGGATAAAAATAAGAGTTATTACGATAATAATAATGGAAATAAGGATAAAAATAAGAGTCATTACGATAATAATAATAGTAATAAGGATAAAAGTAAGAGTTAATGCGATGATAAAATAGGAATAAGGACAAAAATAAGAGTTATTACGATAATAATAATAGTAATAAGGATAAAAGTAAGAGTTAATACGATGATAAAATAGGAATAAGGACAAAAATAAGAGTTATTACGATAATGATAATAGTTATAAGGATAAAAATAAGAGTTATTACGATAATAATAATAGAAATAAGGATAAGAATAAGAGTTATTACGATAATAATAATAGTAATAAGGATAAAAGTAAGAGTTAATGCGATGATAAAATAGGAATAAGGACAAAAATAAGTGTTATTACGATAATAATAATAGTTATAAGGATAAAAATAAGAGTTATTACGATAATAATAATATTTATAAGGATAAAAATAAGAGTTATTACGATAATAATAATAGAAATAAGGATAAAAATAACAGTTATTACGATAATAATAATAGAAATAAGGATAAAAATAACAGTTATTACGATAATAATAATAGAAATAAGGATAAAAATAAGAGTTATTACATAATAAAAATAGGAATATGGCTGAAAGTAATAGTTATAATGATAATAATAATAGAAATAAGGATAAAAATAAGAGTTATTACATAATAAAAATAGGAATATGGCTGAAAGTAATAGTTATAATGATAATAATAATAGAAATAAGGATAAAAGTAAGATTTATTACGATAATAATAATAGTAATAAGGATAGAAATAAGAGTTATTACGATAATAATAATAATGGTAATGAGGACAAAAGTAAGAGTTAATACGATGATAAAATAGGAATAAGGACAAAAATAAGAGTTATTACGATAATGATAATAGTTATAAGGATAAAAATAAGATTTATTACGATAATAATAATAGTAATAAGGATAGAAATAAGAGTTATTACGATAATAATAATAATGGTAATGAGGACAAAAGTAAGAGTTAATACGATGATAAAATAGGAATAAGGACAAAAATAAGAGTTATTACGATAATAATAATAGTTATAAGGATAAAAATAAGAGATATTACGATAATAATAATAGAAATAAGGATAAAAATAAGCGTTATTACATAATAAAAATAGGAATATGGCTGAAAGTAATAGTTATAATGATAATAATAACAGAAATAAGGATAAAAATAAGAGTTATTACGATAATAATAATAGAAATATGGATAAAAATAAGAGTTATTACATAATAAAAATAGGAATATGGCTGAAAGTAATAGTTATAATGATAACAATAGCAGAAATAAGCATAAAAATAAGAGTTATTACGATAATAATAATAGTAATAAGGATAAAAGTAAGAGTTAATACGATGATAAAATAGGAATAAGGACAAAAATAAGGGTTATTACGATAATAATAATAGTTATAAGGATAAAAATAAGAGTTATTACGATAATAATAATAGTTATAAGGATAAAAATAAGAGTTATTACGATAATAATAATGGAAATATGGATAAAAATAAGAGTCATTACGATAATAATAATAGTAATAAGGATAAAAGTAAGAGTTAATGCGATGATAAAATAGGAATAAGGACAAAAATAAGAGTTATTACGATAATAATAATAGTAATAAGGATAAAAGTAAGAGTTAATACGATGATAAAATAGGAATAAGGACAAAAATAAGAGTTATTACGATACTGATAATAGTTATAAGGATAAAAATAAGAGTTATTACGATAATAATAATAGAAATAAGGATAAGAATAAGAGTTATTACGATAATAATAATAGTAATAAGGATAAAAGTAAGAGTTAATGCGATGACAAAATAGGAATAAGGACAAAAATAAGTGTTATTACGATAATAATAATAGTTATAAGGATAAAAATAAGAGTTATTACGATAATAATAATATTTATAAGGATAAAAATAAGAGTTATTACGATAATAATAATAGAAATAAGGATAAAAATAAGAGTTATTACGATAATAATAATAGAAATAAGGATAAAAATAACAGTTATTACGATAATAATAATAGAAATAAGGATAAAAATAAGAGTTATTTCATAATAAAAATAGGAATATGGCTGAAAGTAATAGTTATAATGATAATAATAATAGAAATAAGGATAAAAATAAGAGTTATTACATAATAAAAATAGGAATATGGCTGAAAGTAATAGTTATAATGATAATAATAATAGAAATAAGGATAAAAATAAGAGTTATTACATAATAAATATAGGAATATGGCTGAAAGTAATAGTTATAATCATAATAATAATAGAAATAAGGATAAAAGTAAGATTTATTACGATAATAATAATAGTAATAAGGATAGAAATAAGAGTTATTACGATAATAATAATAATGGTAATGAGGACAAAAGTAAGAGTTAATACGATGATAAAATAGGAATAAGGACAAAAATAAGAGTTATTACGATAATGATAATAGTTATAAGGATAAAAATAAGAGTTATTACGATAATAATAATAGAAATAAGGATAAAAATAAGAGTTATTACGATAATAATAATAGTAATAAGGATAAAAGTAAGAGTTAATGCGATGATAAAATAGGAATAAGGACAAAAATAAGAGTTATTACGATAATCATAATAGAAATAAGGATAAAAATAAGAGTCATTACGATAATAATAATAGTAATAAGGATAAAAGTAAGAGTTAATGCGATGATAAAATAGGAATAAGGACAAAAATAAGAGTTATTACGATAATAATAATAGTAATAAGGATAAAAGTAAGAGTTAATACGATGATAAAATAGGAATAAGGACAAAAATAAGAGTTATTACGATAATGATAATAGTTATAAGGATAAAAATAAGAGATATTACGATAATAATAATAGAAATAAGGATAAGAATAAGAGTTATTACGATAATAATAACAGTAATAAGGATAAAAGTAAGAGTTAATGCGATGATAAAATAGGAATAAGGACAAAAATAAGTGTTATTACGATAATAATAACAGTTATAAGGATAAAAATAAGAGTTATTACGATAATAATAATATTTATAGGGATAAAAATAAGAGTTATTACGATAATAATAATAGAAATAAGGATAAAAATAACAGTTATTACGATAATAATAATAGAAATAAGGATAAAAATAACAGTTATTACGATAATAATAATAGAAATAAGGATAAAAATAAGAGTTATTACATAATAAAAATAGGAATATGGCTGAAAGTAATAGTTATAATGATAATAATAATAGAAATAAGGATAAAAATAAGAGTTATTACATAATAAAAATAGGAATATGGCTGAAAGTAATAGTTATAATGATAATAATAATAGAAATAAGGATAAAAATAAGAGTTATTACATAATAAATATAGGAATATGGCTGAAAGTAATAGTTATAATCATAATAATAATAGAAATAAGGATAAAAATAAGATTTATTACCATAATAATAATAGTAATAAGGATAGAAATAAGAGTTATTACGATAATAATAATAATGGTAATGAGGACAAAAGTAAGAGTTAATGCGATGATAAAATAGGAATAAGGACAAAAATAAGAGTTATTACGATAATCATAATAGTTATAAGGATAAAAATAAGAGTTATTACGATAATAATAATATTTATAAGGATAAAAATAAGAGTTATTACGATAATAATAATAGAAATAAGGATAAAAATAACAGTTATTACATAATAAAAATAGGAATATGGCTGAAAATAATAGTTATTACGATAATAATAATAGTTATAAGGATAAAAATAAGAGTTATTACGATAATAATAATAGAAATAAGGATAAAAATAAGAGTTATTACGATAATAATAATAGAAATAAGGATAAAAATAAGAGTTATTACATAATAAAAATAGGAATATGGCTGAAAGTAATAGTTATAATGATAATAATAATAGAAATAAGGATAAAAATAAGAGTTATTACATAATAAAAATAAGAATATGGCTGAAAGTAACAGTTATAATCATAATAATAATAGAAATAAGGATAAAAATAAGAGTTATTACGATAATAATAATAGAAATAAGGATAAAAATAAGAGTTATTCATAATAAAAATAGGAATATGGCTGAAAGTAATAGTTATAATGATAATAATAATAGAAATAAGGATAAAAATAAGAGTTATTACATAATAAATATAGTAATAAGGATAAAAGTAAGAGTTAATGCGATGATAAAATAGGAATAAGGACAAAAATAAGAGTTATTACGATAATCATAATAGAAATAAGGATAAAAATAAGAGTCATTACGATAATAATAATAGTAATAAGGATAAAAGTAAGAGTTAATGCGATGATAAAATAGGAATAAGGATAAGAATAAGAGTTAGTACATAATAAAAATAGGAATATGGCTGAAAGTAATAGTTATAATGATAATAATAACAGAAATAAGGATAAAAATAAGAGTTATTACGATAATAATAATAGAAATATGGATAAAAATAAGAGTTATTACATAATAAAAATAGGAATATGGCTGAAAGTAATAGTTATAATGATAACAATAGCAGAAATAAGCATAAAAATAAGAGTTATTACGATAATAATAATAGTAATAAGGATAAAAGTAAGAGTTAATACGATGATAAAATACGAATAAGGACAAAAATAAGGGTTATTACGATAATAATAATAGTTATAAGGATAAAAATAAGAGTTATTACGATAATAATAATAGTAATAAGGATAAAAGTAAGAGTTAATACGATGATAAAATACGAATAAGGACAAAAATAAGGGTTATTACGATAATAATAATAGTTATAAGGATAAAAATAAGAGTTATTACGATAATAATAATAGTTATAAGGATAAAAATAAGCGTTATTACATAATAAAAATAGGAATATGGCTGAAAGTAATAGTTATAATGATAATAATAACAGAAATAAGGATAAAAATAAGAGTTATTACGATAATAATAATAGAAATATGGATAAAAATAAGAGTTATTACGATAATAATAATAGTAATAAGGATAAAAGTAAGAGTTAATGCGATGATAAAATAGGAATAAGGACAAAAATAAGAGTTATTACGATAATAATAATAGTAATAAGGATAAAAGTAAGAGTTAATACGATGATAAAATAGGAATAAGGACAAAAATAAGAGTTATTACGATAATGATAATAGTTATAAGGATAAAAATAAGAGTTATTACGATAATAATAATAGAAATAAGGATAAGAATAAGAGTTATTACGATAATAATAATAGTAATAAGGATAAAAGTAAGAGTTAATGCGATGATAAAATAGGAATAAGCACAAAAATAAGTGTTATTACGATAATAATAATAGTTATAAGGATAAAAATAAGAGTTATTACGATAATAATAATATTTATAAGGATAAAAATAAGAGTTATTACGATAATAATAATAGAAATAAGGATAAAAATAAGAGTTATTACGATAATAATAATAGAAATAAGGATAAAAATAACAGTTATTACGATAATAATAATAGAAATAAGGATAAAAATAACAGTTATTACGATAATAATAATAGAAATAAGGATAAAAATAAGAGTTATTACATAATAAAAATAGGAATATGGCTGAAAGTAATAGTTATAATGATAATAATAATAGAAATAAGGATAAAAATAAGAGTTATTACATAATAAAAAAAGGAATATGGCTGAAAGTAATAGTTATAATGATAATAATAATAGAAATAAGGATAAAAATAAGAGTTATTACATAATAAATATAGGAATATGGCTGAAAGTAATAGTTATAATCATAATAATAATAGAAATAAGGATAAAAGTAAGATTTATTACGATAATAATAATAGTAATAAGGATAGAAATAAGAGTTATTACGATAATAATAATAATGGTAATGAGGACAAAAGTAAGAGTTAATACGATGATAAAATAGGAATATAGACAAAAATAAGAGTTATTACGATAATGATAATAGTTATAAGGATAAAAATAAGAGTTATTACGATAATCATAATAGAAATAAGGATAAAAATAAGAGTCATTACGATAATAATAATAGTAATAAGGATAAAAGTAAGAGTTAATGCGATGATAAAATAGGAATAAGGACAAAAATAAGAGTTATTACGATAATAATAATAGTAATAAGGATAAAAGTAAGAGTTAATACGATGATAAAATAGGAATAAGGACAAAAATAAGAGTTATTACGATAATGATAATAGTTATAAGGATAAAAATAAGAGATATTACGATAATAATAATAGAAATAAGGATAAGAATAAGAGTTATTACGATAATAATAACAGTAATAAGGATAAAAGTAAGAGTTAATGCGATGATAAAATAGGAATAAGGACAAAAATAAGTGTTATTACGATAATAATAATAGTTATAAGGATAAAAATAAGAGTTATTACGATAATAATAATATTTATAGGGATAAAAATAAGAGTTATTACGATAATAATAATAGAAATAAGGATAAAAATAACAGTTATTACGATAATAATAATAGAAATAAGGATAAAAATAAGAGTTATTACATAATAAAAATAGGAATATGGCTGAAAGTAATAGTTATAATGATAATAATAATAGAAATAAGGATAAAAATAAGAGTTATTACATAATAAAAATAGGAATATGGCTGAAAGTAATAGTTATAATGATAATAATAATAGAAATAAGGATAAAAATAAGAGTTATTACATAATAAATATAGGAATATGGCTGAAAGTAATAGTTATAATCATAATAATAATAGAAATAAGGATAAAAATAAGATTTATTACGATAATAATAATAGTAATAAGGATAGAAATAAGAGTTATTACGATAATAATAATAATGGTAATGAGGACAAAAGTAAGAGTTAATACGATGATAAAATAGGAATAAGGACAAAAATAAGAGTTATTACGATAATAATAATATTTATAAGGATAAAAATAAGAGTTATTACGATAATAATAATAGAAATGAGGATAAAAATAACAGTTATTACGATAATAATAATAGAAATAAGGATAAAAATAACAGTTATTACGATAATAATAATAGAAATAAGGATAAAAATAAGAGTTATTACATAATAAAAATAGGAATATGGCTGAAAGTAATAGTTATAATGATAATAATAATAGAAATAAGGATAAAAATAAGAGTTATTACATAATAAAAATAGGAATATGGCTGAAAGTAATAGTTATAATGATAATAATAATAGAAATAAGGATAAAAATAAGAGTTATTACATAATAAATATAGGAATATGGCTGAAAGTAATAGTTATAATCATAATAATAATAGAAATAAGGATAAAAATAAAATTTATTACGATAATAATAATAGTAATAAGGATAGAAATAAGAGTTATTACGATAATAATAATAATGGTAATGAGGACAAAAGTAAGAGTTAATACGATGATAAAATAGGAATAAGGACAAAAATAAGAGTTATTACGATAATGATAATAGTTATAAGGATAAAAATAAGAGTTATTACGATAATAATAATAGAAATAAGGATAAAAATAAGAGTTATTACGATAATAATAATAGTAATAAGGATAAAAGTAAGAGTTAATGCGATGATAAAATAGGAATAAGGACAAAAATAAGAGTTATTACGATAATCATAATAGTTATAAGGATAAAAATAAGAGTTATTACGATAATAATAATATTTATAAGGATAAAAATAAGAGTTATTACGATAATAATAATAGAAATAAGGATAAAAATAACAGTTATTACATAATAAAAATAGGAATATGGCTGAAAATAATAGTTATTACGATAATAATAATAGTTATAAGGATAAAAATAAGAGTTATTACGATAATAATAATAGAAATAAGGATAAAAATAAGAGTTATTACGATAATAATAATAGAAATAAGGATAAAAATAAGAGTTATTACATAATAAAAATAGGAATATGGCTGAAAGTAATAGTTATAATGATAATAATAATAGAAATAAGGATAAAAATAAGAGTTATTACATAATAAAAATAGGAATATGGCTGAAAGTAACAGTTATAATCATAATAATAATAGAAATAAGGATAAAAATAAGAGTTATTACGATAATAATAATAGAAATAAGGATAAAAATAAGAGTTATTCATAATAAAAATAGGAATATGGCTGAAAGTAATAGTTATAATCATAATAATAATAGAAATAAGGATAAAAATAAGAGTTATTGCGATAATAATAATAGTAATAAGGATAAAAATAAGAGTTATTACGATAATAATAATGGTAATGAGGATAAAAGTAAGAGTTAATACCATGATAAAATAGGAATAAGGACAAGAATAAGAGTTATTACGATAATAATAATAGTTATAAGGATAAAAATAAGAGTTATTACGATAATAATAATAGGAATAAGGATAAAAATAACAGTTATTACGATAATAATAATAGAAATAAGGATAAAAATAAGAGTTATTACATAATAAAAATAGGAATATAGCTGAAAGTAATAGTTATAATGATAATAATAATAGAAATAAGCATAAAAATAAGAGTTATTACATAATAAAAATAGGAATATGGCTGAAAGTAATAGTTATAATGATAATAATAATAGAA
>CAMAOD020000166.1:0-70000 GCA_945859595.2 Megachile willughbiella
GAGACAGAGACACAGAGACAGAGGCACAGATACGGAGACATAGTCGGAGATAGAAACGGAGACAGAGACACAGACGGACTGAGACAGAGGCAGGGACAGAGACAGAGACAGAGACAGAGGCACAGAGACAGAGGCACGGAGACAGAGGCACAGAGTCCGAGACACAGAGACAGAGACAGAGTCAGAGACAGGGACAAAGACAGAGACAGAGGCACAGAGACACAGAAACAGAGACACAGAGACAGTTACAAGCACAGAGATAAAGACAGATACAAAAACAGAGACATGGAGACGGAGACACAGAGACAGAGACACAGAGACAGATGCACACAGACAAAGGCCCAGAGACAGAGACACAAAGACGGAGACACAGAGAGAGAGACACAGAGACACAGAGACAGAGACAGAGACAGAGGCAGAGAGACAGAGACACAGAGACAGAGACAGAGACAGACACGAATACAGACACAGAGACGCAGAGACAGAGACACAGAGACAGAGACGCAGAGACAGAGACACAGAGACTGAGACACAGAGACAGAGACACAGAGACAGAGACACAGAGACAGAGACACAGAGACAGAGACACAGAGACAGAGACACAGAGACAGAGACACAGAGACAGAGACACAGAGAGAGAGACAGAGACAGAGACAGAGACAGAGACAGAGGCAGATACAGAGACAGAGACAGATACAGAGACAGACTCAGAGACAGAGACAAAGAGACAGAGACTCAGAGACAGAGGCACAGATACAGAGACATAGTCGGAGATAGAAACGGAGACAGAGACACAGACGGACTGAGACAGAGGCAGGGACAGAGACAGAGACAGAGACAGAGGCACAGAGACAGAGGCACGGAGACACAGGCACAGAGACCGAGACACAGAGACAGAGACAGAGTCAGAGACAGGGACAAAGACAGAGACAGAGGCACAGAGACACAGAAACAGAGACACAGAGACAGTTACAAGCACAGAGATAAAGACAGATACAAAAACAGAGACATGGAGACGGAGACACAGAGACAGAGACACAGAGACAGATGCACACAGACAAAGGCCCAGAGACAGAGACACAAAGACGGAGACACAGAGAGAAAGACACAGAGACACAGAGACAGAGACAGAGACAGAGGCAGAGAGACAGAGACACAGAGACAGAGACAGAGACAGACACGGATACAGACACAGAGACGCAGAGACAGAGACACAGAGACAGAGACACAGAGACAGAGACACAGAGACTGAGACACAGAGACAGAGACACAGAGACAGAGACACAGAGACAGATGCACACAGACAAAGGCCCAGAGACAGAGACACAGAGACGGAAACACAGAGACAGAGATACAGAGCCACAGAGGCAGAGGCAGAGGCAGAGGCAGAGACAAAGACAGAGAAAGAGACAGAGATCGAGAAAGAGACAGAGGCACGGAGACGGAGACAGTGACAGACACAGCGGGAGAGACAGAGACAGAGTCAGAGTCAGATACAGAGACAGACAGAGACAGACACAGAGACAGAGACAGAGACACACAGAAAGAGACACAGAGACAGAGACACAGAGACAGAGACACAGAGACAGAGACACAGAGACAGAGACACAGAGACAGAGACACAGAGACAGAGACACAGAGACAGAGACACAGAGACAGAGACACAGAGACAGAGACACAGAGACAGAGACACAGAGACAGAGACACAGAGACAGAGACACAGAGACAGAGACACAGAGACAGAGACACAGAGACAGAGACACAGAGACAGAGACACAGAGACAGAGACACAGAGACAGAGACACAGAGACAGAGACACAGAGACAGAGACACAGAGACAGAGACACAGAGACAGAGACACAGAGACAGAGACACAGAGAGAGAGACACGGAGACACAGAGACACAGACAGAGACAGCGAGACAGAGACACAGAGACAGAGACAGAGCCAGAGACAGAGACAGACTCAGAGACAGAGACAGAGACAGCGACACGGAGACAGAGACAAAGAGACAGAGACACAGAGACAGAGGCACAGATACGGAGACATAGTCGGAGATAGAAACGGAGACAGAGACACAGACGGACTGAGACAGAGCCAGGGACAGAGACAGAGACAGAGACAGAGGCACAGAGACAGAGGCACGGAGACAGAGGCACAGAGACCGAGACACAGAGACAGAGACAGAGTCAGAGACAGGGACAAAGACAGAGACAGAGGCACAGAGACACAGAAACAGAGACACAGAGACAGTTACAAGCACAGAGATAAAGACAGATACAAAAACAGAGACATGGAGACGGAGACACAGAGACAGAGACACAGAGACAGATGCACACAGACAAAGGCCCAGAGACAGAGACACAAAGACGGAGACACAGAGAGAGAGACACAGAGACACAGAGACAGAGACAGAGACAGAGGCAGAGAGACAGAGACACAGAGACAGAGACAGAGACAGACACGGATACAGACACAGAGACGCAGAGACAGAGACACAGAGACAGAGACACAGAGACAGAGACACAGAGACTGAGACACAGAGACAGAGACACAGAGACAGAGACACAGAGACAGAGACACAGAGACAGAGACACAGAGACAGAGACACAGAGACAGAGACACAGAGACAGAGACACAGAGACAGAGACACAGAGACAGAGACACAGAGAGAGAGACAGAGACAGAGACAGAGACAGAGACAGAGGCAGATACAGAGACAGAGACAGATACAGAGACAGACTCAGAGACAGAGACAAAGAGACAGAGACACAGAGACAGAGGCACAGATACGGAGACATAGTCAGAGATAGAAACGGAGACAGAGACACAGACGGACTGAGACAGAGACAGAGACAGAGACACAGAGACAGAGGCACGGAGACAGAGGCACAGAGACCGAGACACAGAGACAGAGACACAGAGACAGAGACACAGAGGCAGAGGCAGAGGCAGAGGCAGAGGCAGAGGCAGAGACAGAGACAGAGACAGATACAGAGACAGAGACACAGACACAGAGACGCACAGACAGAGACACAGAGACAGATGCACACAGACAGAGGCCCAGAGACAGAAACACAGAGACGGAGACACAGAGGCAGAGGCAGAGGCAGAGACAGAGAGACTGAGACACAGAGACACGGAGACAGAGACAAAGAGACGGAGACACAGAGACACAGAGACAGAAACAGAGACAGAGAGAGAGACAGAGACAGAGACAGAGACAGACAGACAGAGTGACAGAGACACGGAGACAGAGACAGAGACAGACACAGAGACAGAGGCACAGATACGGAGACACAGTCAGGGACAGAAACGGAGAGGGGACACAGACGGACTGAGACAGAGGCTGGGACAGAGACAGAGACCGAGACAGAGAGACAGAGACACTGAGACAGAGACACTGAGACAGAGACACAGAGACAGAGACACAGAGACAGAGATACAGAGACAGAGACACAGAGACAGAGACACAGAGACAGAGACACAGAGACAGAGACACAGAGACAGAGACACAGAGACAGAGACACAGAGACAGAGACAGAGACACAGAGACAGAGACACAGAGACAGAGACACAGAGACAGAGATACAGAGACAGAGACACAGAGACAGGGACACAGAGACAGGGACACAGAGACAGAGACACAGAGACAGAGACACAGAGACAGAGACACAGAGACAGAGACATAGAGACAGAGACACAGAGACAGAGACACAGAGACAGAGACACAGAGGCAGAGGCAGAGGCAGAGGCAGAGGCAGAGGCAGAGGCAGAGGCAGAGGCAGAGGCAGAGGCAGAGACAAAGACAGAGAAAGAGACAGAGATCGAGAAAGAGACAGAGGCACGGTGACGGAGACAGTGACAGACACAGAGGGAGAGACAGAGACAGAGACAGAAACAGAGATAGAGACAGATACAGAGACAGAGAGAGAGACAGAGACAGAGACAGAGACAGAGACAGAGACAGAGACAGACAGACAGAGAGACAGAGACACAGAGACAGAGACAGAGACAGACACAGAGACAGAGGCACAGATACGGAGACACAGTCAGAGACAGAAACGGAGACAGGGACACAGACGGACTGAGACAGAGGCTGAGACAGAGACAGAGGCCGAGACACGGAGACAGAGACACAGAGACAGAGACGCACAGACAGAGACACAGAGACAGATGCACACAGACAGAGGCCCAGAGACAGAAACACAGAGACAGAGACACAGAGGCAGAGGCAGAGGCAGAGACAGAGAGACTGAGACACAGAGACACGGAGACAGAGACAAAGAGAAGGAGACACAGAGACACAGGCACAGAAACAGAGACAGAGACAGAGGCAGAGACAGAGACAGACAGACAGAGTGACAGAGACACAGAGACAGAGACAGAGACAGACACAGAGACAGAGGCACAGATACGGAGACACAGTCAGAGACAGAACCGAAGACAGGGACACAGACGGACTGAGGCAGAGGCTGCGACAGAGACAGAGACCGAGACACAGAGACAGAGACACAGAGACAGAGACACAGAGACAGAGACACAGAGACAGGGACACAGAGACAGGGACACAGAGACAGAGACACAGAGACAGAGACACAGAGACACAGAGACACAGAGACAGAGACTCGGAGACAGTGACACACAGACGGAGACACAGAGACAGAGACGCAGAGACAGAGACACAGAGACAGAGACACAGAGACAGAGACACAGAGACAGAGACACAGAGGCAGAGACACAGAGACAGAGACACAGAGACAGGGACACAGAGACAGAGGCACAGAGACAGAGACACAGATACGTGACAGAGTCAGAGTCAGAGTCAGAGACATAGAGACAGAGACACAGATACGGAGACAGAGTCAGAGACAGAGACAAAGACACAGAGAGACAGATACGTGACAGATTCAGAGATAGAAACGGAGACAGAGACAGAGACCGAGACAGAGACAGAGACAGAGACAGAGACAGAGACAGAGACAGAGACAGAGACAGAGACAGAGACAGAGACAGAGACAGAGACAGAGACAGAGACAGAGACAGAGACAGAGACAGAGACAGAGACAGAGACAGAGACAGAGACAGAGACAGAGACAGAGACAGAGACAGAGACAGAGACAGAGACACAGACACAGAGACGCAGAGACACAGACACAGAGACAGATGCACACAGAGAGAGGCCCAGTGACAGAGAAACAGAGACAGAGACACAGAGGCAGAGGCAGAGGCAGAGACAGAGAGACCGAGACACAGAGACACGGAGACAGAGACAGAGACAGAGACAGAGACAGAGACAGAGACAGAGACAGAGACACAGACACAGAGACGCAGAGACACAGACACAGAGACAGATGCACACAGAGAGAGGCCCAGTGACAGAGAAACAGAGACAGAGACACAGAGGCAGAGGCAGAGGCAGAGACAGAGAGACCGAGACACAGAGACACGGAGACAGAGACAAAGAGACGGAGACACAGAGACAGAGACACAGAGACAGAGACACAGTTACGTAGACAGAGTCAGAGACAGAGACAAAGACACAGAGACACAGATACGTGTCAGATTCAGAGATAGAAACGGAGACAGAGACACAGAGGCAAAGACACAGAGTCAGAGACACAGAGACAGAGACACAGAGACAGAGACACAGAGACAGAGACACAGAGACAGAGACACAGAGACAGAGACACAGAGACAGAGACACAGAGACAGAGACACAGAGACAGAGACACAGAGACAGAGACACAGAGACAGAGACACAGAGACAGAGACACAGAGACAGAGACACAGAGACAGAGACACAGAGACAGAGACACAGAGACAGAGACACAGAGACAGAGACACAGAGACAGAGACACAGAGACAGAGACACAGAGACAGAGACACAGAGACAGAGACACAGAGACAGAGACACAGAGACAGAGACACAGAGACAGAGACACAGAGACAGAGACACAGAGACAGAGACACAGAGACAGAGACACAGAGACAGAGACACAGAGACAGAGACACAGAGACAGAGACACAGAGACAGAGACACAGAGACAGAGACACAGAGACAGAGACACAGAGACAGAGATACAGAGACAGAGACAGAGACACAGAGACAGAGACACAGAGACAGAGACACAGAGACAGAGACACAGAGACAGAGACACAGAGACAGGGACACAGAGACAGGGACACAGAGACAGAGACACAGAGACAGAGACACAGAGACAGAGACACAGAGACAGAGACACAGAGACAGAGACACAGAGACAGAGACACAGAGACAGAGACACAGAGACAGAGACACAGAGACAGAGACACAGAGACAGAGACACAGAGACAGAGACACAGAGACAGAGACACAGAGACAGAGACACAGAGACAGAGACACAGAGACAGAGACACAGAGACAGAGACACAGAGACAGAGACACAGAGACAGAGACACAGAGACAGAGACACGGAGACAGAGACACAGAGACAGAGACACAGAGACAGAGACACAGAGACAGAGACACAGAGACAGAGACACAGAGACAGAGACACAGAGACAGAGACACAGAGACAGAGACACAGAGACAGAGACACAGAGACAGAGACACAGAGACAGAGACACAGAGACAGAGACACAGAGACAGAGACACAGAGACAGAGACACAGAGACAGAGACACAGAGACAGAGACACAGAGACAGAGACACAGAGACAGAGACACAGAGACAGAGACACAGAGACAGAGACACAGAGACAGAGACACAGAGACAGAGACACAGAGACAGAGACACAGAGACAGAGACACAGAGACAGAGACACAGAGACAGAGACACAGAGACAGAGACAGAGACAGAGACAGAGACAGAGACAGAGACAGAGACAGAGGCAGATACAGAGACAGAGACAGATACAGAGACAGACTCAGAGACAGAGACAGAGACAGCGACACGGAGACAGAGACAAAGAGACAGAGACACAGAGACAGAGGCACAGATACGGAGACATAGTCAGAGATAGAAACGGAGACAGAGACACAGACGGACTGAGACAGAGACAGAGACAGAGACACAGAGACAGAGGCACGGAGACAGAGGCACAGAGACCGAGACACAGAGACAGAGACACAGTGACAGAGACACAGAGGCAGAGGCAGAGGCAGAGGCAGAGACAGAGACAGAGACAGATACAGAGACAGAGACACAGACACAGAGACGCACAGACAGAGACACAGAGACAGATGCACACAGACAGAGACCCAGAGACAGAAACACAGAGACAGAGACACAGAGGCAGAGGCAGAGGCAGAGACAGAGAGACTGAGACACAGAGACACGGAGACAGAGACAAAGAGACGGAGACACAGAGACACAGAGACAGAAACGGAGACAGAGAGAGAGACAGAGACAGAGACAGAGACAGACAGACAGAGTGACAGAGAAACGGAGACAGAGACAGAGACAGACACAGAGACAGAGGCACAGATACGGAGACACAGTCAGGGACAGAAACGGAGAGGGGACACAGACGGACTGAGACAGAGGCTGGGACAGAGACAGAGACCGAGACAGAGAGACAGAGACACTGAGACAGAGACACAGAGACAGAGACACAGAGACAGAGATACAGAGACAGAGACACAGAGACAGAGACACAGAGACAGAGACACAGAGACAGAGACACAGAGACAGAGACACAGAGACAGAGACACAGAGACAGAGATACAGAGACAGAGACAGAGACACAGAGACAGAGACACAGAGACAGAGACACAGAGACAGAGACACAGAGACAGGGACACAGAGACAGGGACACAGAGACAGAGACACAGAGACAGAGACACAGAGACAGAGACACAGAGACAGAGACACAGAGACAGAGACACAGAGACAGAGACACAGAGACAGAGACACAGAGACAGAGACACAGAGACAGAGACACAGAGGCAGAGGCAGAGGCAGAGGCAGAGGCAGAGGCAGAGGCAGAGGCAGAGACAAAGACAGAGAAAGAGACAGAGATCGAGAAAGAGACAGAGGCACGGTGACGGAGACAGTGACAGACACAGAGGGAGAGACAGAGACAGAGACAGAAACAGAGACAGAGACAGATACAGAGACAGAGAGAGAGACAGAGACAGAGACAGAGACAGAGACAGAGACAGACAGACAGAGAGACAGAGACACAGAGACAGAGACAGAGACAGACACAGAGACAGAGGCACAGATACGGAGACACAGTCAGAGACAGAAACGGAGACAGGGACACAGACGGACTGAGACAGAGGCTGGGACAGAGACAGAGACCGAGACACAGAGACAGAGACGCACAGACAGAGACACAGAGACAGATGCACACAGACAGAGGCCCAGAGACAGAAACACAGAGACAGAGACACAGAGGCAGAGGCAGAGGCAGAGACAGAGAGACTGAGACACAGAGACACGGAGACAGAGACAAAGAGAAGGAGACACAGAGACACAGGGACAGAAACAGAGACAGAGACAGAGGCAGAGACAGAGACAGACAGACAGAGTGACAGAGACACAGAGACAGAGACAGAGACAGACACAGAGACAGAGGCACAGATACGGAGACACAGTCAGAGACAGAAATGGAGACAGGGACACAGACGGACTGAGACAGAGGCTGCGACAGAGACAGAGACCGAGACACAGAGACAGAGACACAGAGACAGAGACACAGAGACAGAGACACAGAGACAGGGACACAGAGACAGGGACACAGAGACAGAGACACAGAGACAGAGACACAGAGACACAGAGACACAGAGACAGAGACTCGGAGACAGTGACACACAGACGGAGACACAGAGACAGAGACACAGAGACAGAGACACAGAGACAGAGACACAGAGACAGAGACACAGAGACAGAGACACAGAGGCAGAGACACAGAGACAGAGACACAGAGACAGAGACACAGAGACAGAGGCACAGAGACAGAGACACAGATACGTGACAGAGTCAGAGTCAGAGTCAGAGACATAGAGACAGAGACACAGATACGGAGACAGAGTCAGAGACAGAGACAAAGACACAGAGAGACAGATACGTGACAGATTCAGAGATAGAAACGGAGACAGAGACAGAGACCGAGACAGAGACAGAGACAGAGACAGAGACAGAGACAGAGACAGAGACAGAGACAGAGACAGAGACAGAGACAGAGACAGAGACAGAGACAGAGACAGAGACAGAGACAGAGACAGAGACAGAGACAGAGACAGAGACAGAGACAGAGACAGAGACAGAGACAGAGACAGAGACAGAGACAGAGACAGAGACAGAGACAGAGACAGAGACAGAGACAGAGACAGAGACAGAGACAGAGACAGAGACAGAGACAGAGACAGAGACAGAGACAGAGACAGAGACAGAGACAGAGACAGAGACAGAGACAGAGACAGAGACAGAGACAGAGACAGAGACAGAGACAGAGACAGAGACAGGGACAGAGACAGAGACAGAGACAGAGACAGAGACAGAGACAGAGACAGAGACAGAGACAGAGACAGAGATAGAGACAGAGACACAGACACAGAGACGCAGAGACACAGACACAGAGACAGATGCACACAGAGAGAGGCCCAGTGACAGAGAAACAGAGACAGAGACACAGAGGCAGAGGCAGAGGCAGAGACAGAGAGACCGAGACACAGAGACACGGAGACAGAGACAAAGAGACGGAAACACAGAGACAGAGACACAGAGACAGAGACACAGTTACGTAGACAGAGTCAGAGACAGAGACAAAGACACAGAGACACAGATACGTGACAGATTCAGAGATAGAAACGGAGACAGAGACACAGAGGCAAAGACACAGAGTCAGAGACACAGAGACAGAGACACAGAGACAGAGACACAGAGACAGAGACACAGAGACAGAGACACAGAGACAGAGACACAGAGACAGAGACACAGAGACAGAGACACAGAGACAGAGACACAGAGACAGAGACACAGAGACAGAGACACAGAGACAGAGACACAGAGACAGAGACACAGAGACAGAGACACAGAGACAGAGACACAGAGACAGAGACACAGTGACAGAGACACAGAGACAGAGACACAGAGACAGAGACACAGAGACGGAGACACAGAGACAGAGACACAGAGACAGAGACAGAGACAGAGACAGAGACAGAGACAGAGACAGAGACAGAGACAGAGACAGAGACAGAGACAGAGACAGAGGCAGATACAGAGACAGAGACAGATACAGAGACAGAGACAGAGACAGAGACAGAGACAGCGACACAGACACAGAGGCACCGATACGTGACAGATTCAGAGATAGAAACGGAGACTGAGACACAGAGACAGAGACGCAGAGGCAGAGACACCGAGACAGAGACACAGATACAGATGAACACAGACAGAGGCCCAGAGACAGAGGCCCAGAGACAGAGACACAGAGACAGAGACACAGAGACAGAGACTCAGAGACAGAGACACAGAGACAGAGACACAGAGACAGAGGCACAGAGACAGGGACACAGATACAGAGACACAGAGACAGAGACACAGAGACAGGGACACAGAGACAGAGACACAGAGACAGAGACACAGAGACAGAGATACAGAGACACAGAGACAGAGACAGAGACAGAGACAGAGACAGAGACAGAGACAGAGAGACAGAGACACAGCGACAGAGACAGAGACAGAGACAGACACAGAGACAGCGACAGAGACAGAGACACGGAGACAGAGACAAATAGACGGAGACACAGAGACAGAGACACAGAGACAGAGACACAGAGGCAGAGACACAGAGACAGAGACACAGAGACAGAGGCACAGAGACAGTGACACAGAGACAGAGACACAGAGACAGAGACACAGAGACAGAGACACACAGACAGAGACTCAGAGACAAAGACACAGAGACAGTGACAGAGACAGAGACAGAGACAGAGACAGAGACAGAGACAGAGACAGAGACAGAGTCAGGGACAGAGACAGAGACAGAGACAGAGACAGAGACAGAGACAGAGACAGAGACAGAGACAGAGACAGAGACAGAGACAGAGACAGAGACAGAGACAGAGACAGAGACAGGGACAGAGACAGAGACAGAGACAGAGACAGAGACAGAGATAGAGACAGAGACAGAGACGGAGACAGAAACAGAGACAGAGACAGATACAGAGACAGAGACAGAGACAGAGACAGAGACAGAGGCAGAGACAGAGACGGACGCAGAGACGGACGCAGACACTGAGCCAGGGACAGAGACGGAAACAGAGACAGTTGCAGAGACATAGACAGAGACAGAGACAGAGACAGAGACAGAGACAGAGACGGAGACAAAGACAGAGACAGAGGCAGAGACACAGACAGAGACAGAGACAGAGACAGAGACAGAGACAGCAGCAGAGACAGCGGCAGAGACTGAGACAGAGACAGAGACAGAGGCAGAGACAGAGACAGAGACAGGGACAGAGGCAGAGACAGAGCCAGAGACAGAGACAGAGACAGAGACAGAGGGAGAGACAGCGACAGAGACGGAGACAGAGGCAGAGACAGAGCCAGAGATAGAGACAGAGACAGAGACAGAGGGAGAGACAGCGACAGAGACGGAGACAGAGGCAGAGACAGAGCCAGAGACAGAAACAGAGACAGAGACAGAGACAGAGACAGAGAGAGAGGCAGAGACAGAGACAGAGACAGAGACAGAGACAGAGACAGAGACAGAAACCGCGACAGGGACAGGGAGAGGGACAGGGACAGAGACAGAGGCAGAGACAGAGACTGAGACAGAGAAAAAGGCAGAGACAGAGACAGAGACAGAGACAGAGACAGAGACAGAGACAGAGACAGAGACAGAGACAGAGGGAGAGACAGCGACAGAGACGGAGACAGAGGCAGAGACAGAGACAGAGACAGAGACAGAGGGAGAGACAGCGACAGAGACAGAGACAGAGACAGAGACAGAGACAGAGACAGAGACAGAGACAGAGACAGAGACAGAGACGGAGACAGAGGCAGAGACACAGACAGAGACAAAGGCAGAGACAGAGACAGAGACTGAGACAGCGACAGAGACAGAGACAGAGACAGAGACAGAGACAGAGACAGAGACCGAGACAGAGACAGAGACAGAGACAGAGACAGAGACAGAGACAGAGACAGAGACAGAGACAGAGACAGAGACAAAGACAGAGACAGAGACAGAGACAGAGACAGAGACAGAGACAGAGACAGAGACAGAGACAGAGACCGAGACAGAGGCAGAGACAGAGCCAGAGATAGAGACAGAGACAGAGACAGAGGGAGAGACAGCGACAGAGACGGAGACAGAGGCAGAGACAGAGCCAGAGACAGAGACAGAGACAGAGACAGAGACAGAGACAGAGACAGAGACAGAGACAGAGGCAGAGACAGAGACAGAGACAGAGACAGAGACAGAGACAGAGACAGAGACAGCGACAGGGACAGGGAGAGGGTCAGGGACAGAGACAGAGGCAGAGACAGAGACAGAGACTGAGACGGACACAGAGACAGAGACAGAGACAGAGACGGAGACAGAGGCAGAGACGGAGACAGAGACAGAGATAGAGACAGAGGCAGAGACAGAGACAGAGACAGGGACAGAGACAGAGACAGAGACGGAGATAGAGACAGAGACAGAGACAGAAACAGCGACAGGGACAGGGAGAGGGACAGGGACAGAGACAGAGGCAGAGACAGAGACAGAGACAGAGACAGAGACAGAGACAGAGACAGAGACAGAGACAGAGACAGAGACAGAGACAGAGACAGAGACAGAGACAGAGACAGAGACGGAGACAGAAACAGAGACAGAGACAGAGACAGAGACAGAGACAGAGACAGAGACAGAGACAGAGGCAGGGACGGAGACAGAGACAGAGACGGACGCAGAGACTGAGTCAGGGACAGAGACGGAAACAGAGACAGTTGCAGAGACATAGACAGAGACAGAGACAGAGACGGAGACAGAGACAGAGACAGATGCATAGACAGAGACAGAGACAGAGACAGCGACAGGGACAGGGACAGAGACAGAGGCAGAGACAGAGACAGAGGCAGAGACAGAGACAGAAACAGAGACAGAGACAGATACGTGGACAGAGACAGAGGCAGAGACAGAGACGGAGACAGAGACAGAGACAGAGACAGAGGCAGAGACAGAGACAGAGACAGAGACAGAGACAGAGACAGAGGCAGAGACAGAGACAGAGACAGAGACAGAGACAGAGACAGAGACAGAGACAGAGACAGAGACAGAGACAGAGACAGAGACAGAGACAGAGACAGAGACAGAGACAGAGACAGAGACAGAGACGGAGACAGAGGCAGAGACAGAGACAGAGACAGAGACAGAGACACAGAGACAGAGACGCACAGACAGAGACACAGAGACAGATGCACACAGACAGAGGCCCAGAGACAGAAACACAGAGACAGAGACACAGAGACAGGGACACAGAGACAGAGACACAGAGACAGAGACACAGAGACAGAGACACAGAGACAGAGACATAGAGACAGAGACACAGAGACAGAGACACAGAGACAGAGACACAGAGGCAGAGGCAGAGGCAGAGGCAGAGGCAGAGGCAGAGGCAGAGGCAGAGGCAGAGGCAGAGGCAGAGACAAAGACAGAGAAAGAGACAGAGATCGAGAAAGAGACAGAGGCACGGTGACGGAGACAGTGACAGACACAGAGGGAGAGACAGAGACAGAGACAGAAACAGAGATAGAGACAGATACAGAGACAGAGAGAGAGACAGAGACAGAGACAGAGACAGAGACAGAGACAGAGACAGACAGACAGAGAGACAGAGACACAGAGACAGAGACAGAGACAGACACAGAGACAGAGGCACAGATACGGAGACACAGTCAGAGACAGAAACGGAGACAGGGACACAGACGGACTGAGACAGAGGCTGAGACAGAGACAGAGGCCGAGACACGGAGACAGAGACACAGAGACAGAGACGCACAGACAGAGACACAGAGACAGATGCACACAGACAGAGGCCCAGAGACAGAAACACAGAGACAGAGACACAGAGGCAGAGGCAGAGGCAGAGACAGAGAGACTGAGACACAGAGACACGGAGACAGAGACAAAGAGAAGGAGACACAGAGACACAGGCACAGAAACAGAGACAGAGACAGAGGCAGAGACAGAGACAGACAGACAGAGTGACAGAGACACAGAGACAGAGACAGAGACAGACACAGAGACAGAGGCACAGATACGGAGACACAGTCAGAGACAGAACCGAAGACAGGGACACAGACGGACTGAGGCAGAGGCTGCGACAGAGACAGAGACCGAGACACAGAGACAGAGACACAGAGACAGAGACACAGAGACAGAGACACAGAGACAGGGACACAGAGACAGGGACACAGAGACAGAGACACAGAGACAGAGACACAGAGACACAGAGACACAGAGACAGAGACTCGGAGACAGTGACACACAGACGGAGACACAGAGACAGAGACGCAGAGACAGAGACACAGAGACAGAGACACAGAGACAGAGACACAGAGACAGAGACACAGAGGCAGAGACACAGAGACAGAGACACAGAGACAGGGACACAGAGACAGAGGCACAGAGACAGAGACACAGATACGTGACAGAGTCAGAGTCAGAGTCAGAGACATAGAGACAGAGACACAGATACGGAGACAGAGTCAGAGACAGAGACAAAGACACAGAGAGACAGATACGTGACAGATTCAGAGATAGAAACGGAGACAGAGACAGAGACCGAGACAGAGACAGAGACAGAGACAGAGACAGAGACAGAGACAGAGACAGAGACAGAGACAGAGACAGAGACAGAGACAGAGACAGAGACAGAGACAGAGACAGAGACAGAGACAGAGACAGAGACAGAGACAGAGACAGAGACAGAGACAGAGACAGAGACAGAGACAGAGACAGAGACAGAGACAGAGACAGAGACACAGACACAGAGACGCAGAGACACAGACACAGAGACAGATGCACACAGAGAGAGGCCCAGTGACAGAGAAACAGAGACAGAGACACAGAGGCAGAGGCAGAGGCAGAGACAGAGAGACCGAGACACAGAGACACGGAGACAGAGACAGAGACAGAGACAGAGACAGAGACAGAGACAGAGACAGAGACACAGACACAGAGACGCAGAGACACAGACACAGAGACAGATGCACACAGAGAGAGGCCCAGTGACAGAGAAACAGAGACAGAGACACAGAGGCAGAGGCAGAGGCAGAGACAGAGAGACCGAGACACAGAGACACGGAGACAGAGACAAAGAGACGGAGACACAGAGACAGAGACACAGAGACAGAGACACAGTTACGTAGACAGAGTCAGAGACAGAGACAAAGACACAGAGACACAGATACGTGTCAGATTCAGAGATAGAAACGGAGACAGAGACACAGAGGCAAAGACACAGAGTCAGAGACACAGAGACAGAGACACAGAGACAGAGACACAGAGACAGAGACACAGAGACAGAGACACAGAGACAGAGACACAGAGACAGAGACACAGAGACAGAGACACAGAGACAGAGACACAGAGACAGAGACACAGAGACAGAGACACAGAGACAGAGACACAGAGACAGAGACACAGAGACAGAGACACAGAGACAGAGACACAGAGACAGAGACACAGAGACAGAGACACAGAGACAGAGACACAGAGACAGAGACACAGAGACAGAGACACAGAGACAGAGACACAGAGACAGAGACACAGAGACAGAGACACAGAGACAGAGACACAGAGACAGAGACACAGAGACAGAGACACAGAGACAGAGACACAGAGACAGAGACACAGAGACAGAGACACAGAGACAGAGACACAGAGACAGAGACACAGAGACAGAGACACAGAGACAGAGACACAGAGACAGAGACACAGAGACAGAGACACAGAGACAGAGACACAGAGACAGAGACACAGAGACAGAGACACAGAGACAGAGATACAGAGACAGAGACAGAGACACAGAGACAGAGACACAGAGACAGAGACACAGAGACAGAGACACAGAGACAGGGACACAGAGACAGGGACACAGAGACAGAGACACAGAGACAGAGACACAGAGACAGAGACACAGAGACAGAGACACAGAGACAGAGACACAGAGACAGAGACACAGAGACAGAGACACAGAGACAGAGACACAGAGACAGAGACACAGAGACAGAGACACAGAGACAGAGACACAGAGACAGAGACACAGAGACAGAGACACAGAGACAGAGACACAGAGACAGAGACACAGAGACAGAGACACAGAGACAGAGACACAGAGACAGAGACACAGAGACAGAGACACAGAGACAGAGACACAGAGACAGAGACAAAGAGACAGAGACACAGAGACAGAGACACAGAGACAGAGACACAGAGACAGAGACACAGAGACAGAGACACAGAGACAGAGACACAGAGACAGAGACACAGAGACAGAGACACAGAGACAGAGACACAGAGACAGAGACACAGAGACAGAGACACAGAGACAGAGACACAGAGACAGAGACACAGAGACAGAGACACAGAGACAGAGACACAGAGACAGAGACACAGAGACAGAGACACAGAGACAGAGACACAGAGACAGAGACACAGAGACAGAGACACAGAGACAGAGACACAGAGACAGAGACACAGAGACAGAGACACAGAGACAGAGACAGAGACAGAGACAGAGACAGAGACAGAGACAGAGACAGAGGCAGATACAGAGACAGAGACAGATACAGAGACAGACTCAGAGACAGAGACAGAGACAGCGACACGGAGACAGAGACAAAGAGACAGAGACACAGAGACAGAGGCACAGATACGGAGACATAGTCAGAGATAGAAACGGAGACAGAGACACAGACGGACTGAGACAGAGACAGAGACAGAGACACAGAGACAGAGGCACGGAGACAGAGGCACAGAGACCGAGACACAGAGACAGAGACACAGTGACAGAGACACAGAGGCAGAGGCAGAGGCAGAGGCAGAGACAGAGACAGAGACAGATACAGAGACAGAGACACAGACACAGAGACGCACAGACAGAGACACAGAGACAGATGCACACAGACAGAGACCCAGAGACAGAAACACAGAGACAGAGACACAGAGGCAGAGGCAGAGGCAGAGACAGAGAGACTGAGACACAGAGACACGGAGACAGAGACAAAGAGACGGAGACACAGAGACACAGAGACAGAAACGGAGACAGAGAGAGAGACAGAGACAGAGACAGAGACAGACAGACAGAGTGACAGAGAAACGGAGACAGAGACAGAGACAGACACAGAGACAGAGGCACAGATACGGAGACACAGTCAGGGACAGAAACGGAGAGGGGACACAGACGGACTGAGACAGAGGCTGGGACAGAGACAGAGACCGAGACAGAGAGACAGAGACACTGAGACAGAGACACAGAGACAGAGACACAGAGACAGAGATACAGAGACAGAGACACAGAGACAGAGACACAGAGACAGAGACACAGAGACAGAGACACAGAGACAGAGACACAGAGACAGAGACACAGAGACAGAGATACAGAGACAGAGACAGAGACACAGAGACAGAGACACAGAGACAGAGACACAGAGACAGAGACACAGAGACAGGGACACAGAGACAGGGACACAGAGACAGAGACACAGAGACAGAGACACAGAGACAGAGACACAGAGACAGAGACACAGAGACAGAGACACAGAGACAGAGACACAGAGACAGAGACACAGAGACAGAGACACAGAGACAGAGACACAGAGGCAGAGGCAGAGGCAGAGGCAGAGGCAGAGGCAGAGGCAGAGGCAGAGACAAAGACAGAGAAAGAGACAGAGATCGAGAAAGAGACAGAGGCACGGTGACGGAGACAGTGACAGACACAGAGGGAGAGACAGAGACAGAGACAGAAACAGAGACAGAGACAGATACAGAGACAGAGAGAGAGACAGAGACAGAGACAGAGACAGAGACAGAGACAGACAGACAGAGAGACAGAGACACAGAGACAGAGACAGAGACAGACACAGAGACAGAGGCACAGATACGGAGACACAGTCAGAGACAGAAACGGAGACAGGGACACAGACGGACTGAGACAGAGGCTGGGACAGAGACAGAGACCGAGACACAGAGACAGAGACGCACAGACAGAGACACAGAGACAGATGCACACAGACAGAGGCCCAGAGACAGAAACACAGAGACAGAGACACAGAGGCAGAGGCAGAGGCAGAGACAGAGAGACTGAGACACAGAGACACGGAGACAGAGACAAAGAGAAGGAGACACAGAGACACAGGGACAGAAACAGAGACAGAGACAGAGGCAGAGACAGAGACAGACAGACAGAGTGACAGAGACACAGAGACAGAGACAGAGACAGACACAGAGACAGAGGCACAGATACGGAGACACAGTCAGAGACAGAAATGGAGACAGGGACACAGACGGACTGAGACAGAGGCTGCGACAGAGACAGAGACCGAGACACAGAGACAGAGACACAGAGACAGAGACACAGAGACAGAGACACAGAGACAGGGACACAGAGACAGGGACACAGAGACAGAGACACAGAGACAGAGACACAGAGACACAGAGACACAGAGACAGAGACTCGGAGACAGTGACACACAGACGGAGACACAGAGACAGAGACACAGAGACAGAGACACAGAGACAGAGACACAGAGACAGAGACACAGAGACAGAGACACAGAGACAGAGACACAGAGGCAGAGACACAGAGACAGAGACACAGAGACAGAGACACAGAGACAGAGGCACAGAGACAGAGACACAGATACGTGACAGAGTCAGAGTCAGAGTCAGAGACATAGAGACAGAGACACAGATACGGAGACAGAGTCAGAGACAGAGACAAAGACACAGAGAGACAGATACGTGACAGATTCAGAGATAGAAACGGAGACAGAGACAGAGACCGAGACAGAGACAGAGACAGAGACAGAGACAGAGACAGAGACAGAGACAGAGACAGAGACAGAGACAGAGACAGAGACAGAGACAGAGACAGAGACAGAGACAGAGACAGAGACAGAGACAGAGACAGAGACAGAGACAGAGACAGAGACAGAGACAGAGACAGAGACAGAGACAGAGACAGAGACAGAGACAGAGACAGAGACAGAGACAGAGACAGAGACAGAGACAGAGACAGAGACAGAGACAGAGACAGAGACAGAGACAGAGACAGAGACAGAGACAGAGACAGAGACAGAGACAGAGACAGAGACAGAGACAGAGACAGAGACAGGGACAGAGACAGAGACAGAGACAGAGACAGAGACAGAGACAGAGACAGAGACAGAGACAGAGACAGAGATAGAGACAGAGACACAGACACAGAGACGCAGAGACACAGACACAGAGACAGATGCACACAGAGAGAGGCCCAGTGACAGAGAAACAGAGACAGAGACACAGAGGCAGAGGCAGAGGCAGAGACAGAGAGACCGAGACACAGAGACACGGAGACAGAGACAAAGAGACGGAAACACAGAGACAGAGACACAGAGACAGAGACACAGTTACGTAGACAGAGTCAGAGACAGAGACAAAGACACAGAGACACAGATACGTGACAGATTCAGAGATAGAAACGGAGACAGAGACACAGAGGCAAAGACACAGAGTCAGAGACACAGAGACAGAGACACAGAGACAGAGACACAGAGACAGAGACACAGAGACAGAGACACAGAGACAGAGACACAGAGACAGAGACACAGAGACAGAGACACAGAGACAGAGACACAGAGACAGAGACACAGAGACAGAGACACAGAGACAGAGACACAGAGACAGAGACACAGAGACAGAGACACAGAGACAGAGACACAGAGACAGAGACACAGTGACAGAGACACAGAGACAGAGACACAGAGACAGAGACACAGAGACGGAGACACAGAGACAGAGACACAGAGACAGAGACAGAGACAGAGACAGAGACAGAGACAGAGACAGAGACAGAGACAGAGACAGAGACAGAGACAGAGACAGAGGCAGATACAGAGACAGAGACAGATACAGAGACAGAGACAGAGACAGAGACAGAGACAGCGACACAGACACAGAGGCACCGATACGTGACAGATTCAGAGATAGAAACGGAGACTGAGACACAGAGACAGAGACGCAGAGGCAGAGACACCGAGACAGAGACACAGATACAGATGAACACAGACAGAGGCCCAGAGACAGAGGCCCAGAGACAGAGACACAGAGACAGAGACACAGAGACAGAGACTCAGAGACAGAGACACAGAGACAGAGACACAGAGACAGAGGCACAGAGACAGGGACACAGATACAGAGACACAGAGACAGAGACACAGAGACAGGGACACAGAGACAGAGACACAGAGACAGAGACACAGAGACAGAGATACAGAGACACAGAGACAGAGACAGAGACAGAGACAGAGACAGAGACAGAGACAGAGAGACAGAGACACAGCGACAGAGACAGAGACAGAGACAGACACAGAGACAGCGACAGAGACAGAGACACGGAGACAGAGACAAATAGACGGAGACACAGAGACAGAGACACAGAGACAGAGACACAGAGGCAGAGACACAGAGACAGAGACACAGAGACAGAGGCACAGAGACAGTGACACAGAGACAGAGACACAGAGACAGAGACACAGAGACAGAGACACAGAGACAGAGACACAGAGACAGAGACTCAGAGACAAAGACACAGAGACAGTGACAGAGACAGAGACAGAGACAGAGACAGAGACAGAGACAGAGACAGAGACAGAGTCAGGGACAGAGACAGAGACAGAGACAGAGACAGAGACAGAGACAGAGACAGAGACAGAGACAGAGACAGAGACAGAGACAGAGACAGAGACAGAGACAGAGACAGAGACAGGGACAGAGACAGAGACAGAGACAGAGACAGAGACAGAGATAGAGACAGAGACAGAGACGGAGACAGAAACAGAGACAGAGACAGATACAGAGACAGAGACAGAGACAGAGACAGAGGCAGAGACAGAGACGGACGCAGAGACGGACGCAGACACTGAGCCAGGGACAGAGACGGAAACAGAGACAGTTGCAGAGACATAGACAGAGACAGAGACAGAGACAGAGACAGAGACAGAGACGGAGACAAAGACAGAGACAGAGGCAGAGACACAGACAGAGACAGAGACAGAGACAGAGACAGAGACAGCAGCAGAGACAGCGGCAGAGACTGAGACAGAGACAGAGACAGAGGCAGAGACAGAGACAGAGACAGGGACAGAGGCAGAGACAGAGCCAGAGACAGAGACAGAGACAGAGACAGAGGGAGAGACAGCGACAGAGACGGAGACAGAGGCAGAGACAGAGCCAGAGATAGAGACAGAGACAGAGACAGAGGGAGAGACAGCGACAGAGACGGAGACAGAGGCAGAGACAGAGCCAGAGACAGAAACAGAGACAGAGACAGAGACAGAGACAGAGAGAGAGGCAGAGACAGAGACAGAGACAGAGACAGAGACAGAGACAGAGACAGAAACCGCGACAGGGACAGGGAGAGGGACAGGGACAGAGACAGAGGCAGAGACAGAGACTGAGACAGAGAAAAAGGCAGAGACAGAGACAGAGACAGAGACAGAGACAGAGACAGAGACAGAGACAGAGACAGAGACAGAGGGAGAGACAGCGACAGAGACGGAGACAGAGGCAGAGACAGAGACAGAGACAGAGACAGAGGGAGAGACAGCGACAGAGACAGAGACAGAGACAGAGACAGAGACAGAGACAGAGACAGAGACAGAGACAGAGACAGAGACGGAGACAGAGGCAGAGACACAGACAGAGACAAAGGCAGAGACAGAGACAGAGACTGAGACAGCGACAGAGACAGAGACAGAGACAGAGACAGAGACAGAGACAGAGACCGAGACAGAGACAGAGACAGAGACAGAGACAGAGACAGAGACAGAGACAGAGACAGAGACAGAGACAGAGACAGAGACAGAGACAGAGACAAAGACAGAGACAGAGACAGAGACAGAGACAGAGACAGAGACAGAGACAGAGACAGAGACCGAGACAGAGGCAGAGACAGAGCCAGAGATAGAGACAGAGACAGAGACAGAGGGAGAGACAGCGACAGAGACGGAGACAGAGGCAGAGACAGAGCCAGAGACAGAGACAGAGACAGAGACAGAGACAGAGACAGAGACAGAGACAGAGACAGAGGCAGAGACAGAGACAGAGACAGAGACAGAGACAGAGACAGAGACAGAGACAGCGACAGGGACAGGGAGAGGGTCAGGGACAGAGACAGAGGCAGAGACAGAGACAGAGACTGAGACGGACACAGAGACAGAGACAGAGACAGAGACGGAGACAGAGGCAGAGACGGAGACAGAGACAGAGATAGAGACAGAGGCAGAGACAGAGACAGAGACAGGGACAGAGACAGAGACAGAGACGGAGATAGAGACAGAGACAGAGACAGAAACAGCGACAGGGACAGGGAGAGGGACAGGGACAGAGACAGAGGCAGAGACAGAGACAGAGACAGAGACAGAGACAGAGACAGAGACAGAGACAGAGACAGAGACAGAGACAGAGACAGAGACAGAGACAGAGACAGAGACAGAGACAGAGACGGAGACAGAAACAGAGACAGAGACAGAGACAGAGACAGAGACAGAGACAGAGACAGAGACAGAGGCAGGGACGGAGACAGAGACAGAGACGGACGCAGAGACTGAGTCAGGGACAGAGACGGAAACAGAGACAGTTGCAGAGACATAGACAGAGACAGAGACAGAGACGGAGACAGAGACAGAGACAGATGCATAGACAGAGACAGAGACAGAGACAGCGACAGGGACAGGGACAGAGACAGAGGGAGAGACAGAGACAGAGGCAGAGACAGAGACAGAAACAGAGACAGAGACAGATACGTGGACAGAGACAGAGGCAGAGACAGAGACGGAGACAGAGACAGAGACAGAGACAGAGGCAGAGACAGAGACAGAGACAGAGACAGAGACAGAGACAGAGGCAGAGACAGAGACAGAGACAGAGACAGAGACAGAGACAGAGACAGAGACAGAGACAGAGACAGAGACAGAGACAGAGACAGAGACAGAGACAGAGACAGAGACAGAGACAGAGACAGAGACGGAGACAGAGGCAGAGACAGAGACAGAGACAGAGACAGAGACAGAGACAGAGACAGAGACGGAGACAGAGACAGAGACAGAGACAGAGACAGAGACAGCGACAGGGACAGGGAGAGGGTCAGGGACAGAGACAGAGGCAGAGACAGAGACAGAGACTGAGACGGAGACAGAGACAGAGACAGAGACAGAGACGGAGACAGAAACAGAGACAGAGACAGAGACAGAGACAGAGACAGAGACAGAGACAGAGACAGAGACAGAGGCAGAGACGGAGACAGAGACAGAGACAGAGACAGAGGCAGAGACAGAGACAGAGACAGGGACAGAGACAGAGACAGAGACGGAGATAGAGACAGAGACAGAGACAGAAACAGCGACAGGGACAGGGAGAGGGACAGGGACAGAGACAGAGGCAGAGACAGAGACAGAGACAGAGACAGAAACAGAGACAGAGACAGAGACAGAGACAGAGACAGAGACAGAGACAGAGACAGAGACAGAGACAGAGACAGAGACAGAGACAGAGACAGATACAGAGACAGAGACAGAGACAGTGACAGAGACAGAGACAGAGACAGAGACAGAGACAGAGACAGAGACAGAGACAGAGACAGAGACAGAGACAGAGACAGAGATAGAGAGAGAGACAGAGACGGAGACAGAAACAGAGACAGTGACAGATACAGAGACAGAGACAGTGACAGCGACAGGGACAGGGAGAGGGACAGGGACAGAGACAGATACGGGGACAGAGACAGAAGCAGAGATAGAGGCAGAGACAGAGACGGAGACAGAGGCAGAGGCACAGACACAGACAGAGACAAAGACAGAGACAGGGACAGAGACAGAGACAGAGTCAGAGACAGAGACAGAGACAGGGACAGAGACAGAGACAGAGACAGAGGCAGAGACTGAGACAGAGACAGAGACAGAGACAGAGACAGAGACAGAGACAGAGACAGAGACGGAGACAGAGGCAGAGACACAGACAGAGACAAAGGCAGAGACAGAGACAGAGACTGAGACAGCGACAGACACAGAGACAGAGACAGAGACAGAGACAGAGACAGAGACAGAGACAGAGACAGAGACAGAGACAGAGACAGAGACAGAGACAGAGACAGAGACAGAGACAGAGACAGAGACAGAGACAGAGACAGAGACAGAGACAGAGACAGAGACAGAGACAGAGACAGGGACAGAGACAGAGACAGAGACAGAGACAGAGACAGAGATAGAGACAGAGACAGAGACGGAGACAGAAACAGAGACAGAGACAGATACAGAGACAGAGACAGAGACAGAGACAGAGACAGAGACAGAGACAGAGGCAGAGACAGAGACGGACGCAGAGACGGACGCAGACACTGAGCCAGGGACAGAGACGGAAACAGAGACAGTTGCAGAGACATAGACAGAGACAGAGACAGAGACAGAGACAGAGACAGAGACGGAGACAAAGACAGAGACAGAGGCAGAGACACAGACAGAGACAGAGACAGAGACAGAGACAGAGACAGCAGCAGAGACAGCGGCAGAGACTGAGACAGAGACAGAGACAGAGGCAGAGACAGAGACAGAGACAGGGACAGAGACAGAGACAGAGACGGAGATAGAGACAGAGACAGAGACAGAGACGGAGACCGAGACAGAGGCAGAGACAGAGCCAGAGACAGAGACAGAGACAGAGACAGAGGGAGAGACAGCGACAGAGACGGAGACAGAGGCAGAGACAGAGCCAGAGATAGAGACAGAGACAGAGACAGAGGGAGAGACAGCGACAGAGACGGAGACAGAGGCAGAGACAGAGCCAGAGACAGAAACAGAGACAGAGACAGAGACAGAGACAGAGAGAGAGGCAGAGACAGAGACAGAGACAGAGACAGAGACAGAGACAGAGACAGAAACAGCGACAGGGACAGGGAGAGGGACAGGGACAGAGACAGAGGCAGAGACAGAGACTGAGACAGAGAAAAAGGCAGAGACAGAGACAGAGACAGAGACAGAGACAGAGACAGAGACAGAGACAGAGACAGAGGGAGAGACAGCGACAGAGACGGAGACAGAGGCAGAGACAGAGACAGAGACAGAGACAGAGGGAGAGACAGCGACAGAGACAGAGACAGAGACAGAGGCAGAGACAGAGACAGAGACAGAGACAGAGACAGAGACAGAGACGGAGACAGAGGCAGAGACAGAGACAGAGACAGAGACAGAGACAGAGACAGAGACAGAGACAGAGACAGAGACAGAGAGAGAGACAAAGACAGAGACAGAGACAGAGACAGAGACAGAGACAGAGACAGAGACAGAGACAGAGACAGAGACAGAGACAGAGACAGAGACCGAGACAGAGGCAGAGACAGAGCCAGAGATAGAGACAGAGACAGAGACAGAGGGAGAGACAGCGACAGAGACGGAGACAGAGGCAGAGACAGAGCCAGAGACAGAGACAGAGACAGAGACAGAGACAGAGACAGAGACAGAGACAGAGACAGAGGCAGAGACAGAGACAGAGACAGAGACAGAGACAGAGACAGAGACAGCGACAGGGACAGGGAGAGGGTCAGGGACAGAGACAGAGGCAGAGACAGAGACAGAGACTGAGACGGAGACAGAGACAGAGACAGAGACAGAGACGGAGACAGAAACAGAGACAGAGACAGAGACAGAGACAGAGACAGAGACAGAGACGGAGACAGAGGCAGAGACGGAGACAGAGACAGAGATAGAGACAGAGGCAGAGACAGAGACAGAGACAGGGACAAAGACAGAGACAGAGACGGAGATAGAGACAGAGACAGAGACAGAAACAGCGACAGGGACAGGGAGAGGGACAGGGACAGAGACAGAGGCAGAGACAGAGACAGAGACAGAGACAGAAACAGAGACAGAGACAGAGACAGAGACAGAGACAGAGACAGAGACAGAGACAGAGACAGAGACAGAGACAGAGACAGAGACAGAGACAGAGACAGAGACAGAGACAGAGACGGAGACAGAAACAGAGACAGAGACAGAGACAGAGACAGAGACAGAGACAGAGACAGAGACAGAGGCAGGGACGGAGACAGAGACAGAGACGGACGCAGAGACTGAGTCAGGGACAGAGACGGAAACAGAGACAGTTGCAGAGACATAGACAGAGACAGAGACAGAGGCAGAGACAGAGACAGAGACAGAGACAGAGACAAAGACAGAGACAGAGGCAGAGACACAGACAGAGCCAGAGACAGAGACAGAGACAGAGACAGAGACAGAGACAGCGGCAGAGACAGCGGCAGAGACTGAGGCAGAGACAGAGACGGAGGCAGAGACAAAGGCAGAGACAGGGACAGAGACAGAGACAGAGACAGAGACAGAGACAGAGACAGAGGCAGAGACTGAGACAGAGACAGAGACAGAGACAGAGACAGAGACAGAGACAGAGACAGAGACAGAGACAGAGACAGAGACAGAGACCGAGACAGAGACAGGGACAGAGACAGAGACAGGGACAGAGACAGAGACACAGAAAGAGACAGAGACAGAGACAGAGACAGAGGGAGAGACAGCGACAGAGACGGAGACAGAGGCAGAGACAGAGCCAGAGACAGAGACAGAGACGGACGCAGAGACTGAGCCAGGGACAGAGACGGAAACAGAGACAGTTGCAGAGACATAGACAGAGACAGAGACAGAGACAGAGACGGAGACAAAGACAGAGACAGAGGCAGAGACACAGACAGAGACAGAGACAGAGACAGAGACAGAGACAGAGACAGAGACAGAGATAGAGACAGCGGCAGAGACAGCGGCAGAGACTGAGACAGAGACAGAGACAGAGGCAGAGACAGAGACAGAGACAGGGACAGAGACAGAGACAGAGACGGAGATAGAGACAGAGACAGAGACAGAGACAGAGACCGAGACAGAGGCAGAGACAGAGCCAGAGACAGAGACAGAGTCTCAGACAGAGACAGAGACAGAGACAGAGACAGAGACAGCGACAGGGACAGGGAGAGGGACAGGGACAGAGACAGAGGCAGAGACAGAGACAGAGACAGAGACAGAGGCAGAGACTGAGACAGAGACAGAGACAGAGACAGAGACAGAGACAGAGACAGAGACAGAGACAGAGACAGAGACAGAGACAGAGACCGAGACAGAGACAGGGACAGAGACAGAGACAGGGACAGAGACAGAGACACAGAAAGAGACAGAGACAGAGACAGAGACAGAGGGAGAGACAGCGACAGAGACGGAGACAGAGGCAGAGACAGAGCCAGAGACAGAGACAGAGACGGACGCAGAGACTGAGCCAGGGACAGAGACGGAAACAGAGACAGTTGCAGAGACATAGACAGAGACAGAGACAGAGACAGAGACGGAGACAAAGACAGAGACAGAGGCAGAGACACAGACAGAGACAGAGACAGAGACAGAGACAGAGACAGAGACAGAGACAGAGATAGAGACAGCGGCAGAGACAGCGGCAGAGACTGAGACAGAGACAGAGACAGAGGCAGAGACAGAGACAGAGACAGGGACAGAGACAGAGACAGAGACGGAGATAGAGACAGAGACAGAGACAGAGACAGAGACCGAGACAGAGGCAGAGACAGAGCCAGAGACAGAGACAGAGTCTCAGACAGAGACAGAGACAGAGACAGAGACAGAGACAGCGACAGGGACAGGGAGAGGGACAGGGACAGAGACAGAGGCAGAGACAGAGACAGAGACAGAGACAGAGACAGAGACAGAAACACAGACAGAGACAGATACGGGGACAGAGACAAAGGCAGAGATAGAGACAGAGACAGAGGCGGAGACAGAGGCAGAGGCACAGACACAGACAGAGACAAAGACAGAGACAGAGGCAGAGACAGAGACAGCGACAGGGACAGGGAGAGGGACATGGACAGAGACAGAGGCAGAGACAGGGACAGAGACAGAGACAGAAACAGAGACAGAGACAGAGACAGAGACAGAGACAGAGACAGAGACAGAGACAGAGACAGAGACAGAGACAGAGACAGAGACAGAGACAGAGACAGAGACAGAGACGGAGACAGAAACAGAGACAGAGACAGAGACAGAGACAGAGACAGAGACAGAGACAGAGACAGAGGCAGAGACGGAGACAGAGACAGAGACGGACGCAGAGACTGAGCCAGGGACAGAGACGGAAACAGAGACAGTTGCAGAGACATAGACAGAGACAGAGACAGAGGCAGAGACAGAGACAGAGACAGAGACAGAGACAGAGACAGAGACAGAGACAAAGACAGAGACAGAGGCAGAGACACAGACAGAGCCAGAGACAGAGACAGAGACAGAGACAGAGACAGAGACAGAGACAGAGACAGCGGCAGAGACAGCGGCAGAGACTGAGGCAGAGACAGAGACGGAGGCAGAGACAAAGGCAGAGACAGGGACAGAGACAGAGACAGAAACAGAGACAGAGACAGAGACAGAGACAGAGACAGAGACAGAGGCAGAGACAGAGACAGAGACAGAGACAGAGACAGAGACAGAGGCAGAGACAGAGACAGAGACAGAGACAGAGGGAGAGACAGCGACAGAGACGGAGACAGAGGCAGAGACAGAGCCAGAGACAGAGACAGAGACTGAGACAGAGGGAGAGACAGCGACAGAGACAGAGACAGAGACAGAGACAGAGACAGAGACAGAGACAGAGACAGAGACAGAGACAGAGACAGAGACAAAGACAGAGACAGAGACAGAGACAGAGACAGAGACAGAGACAGAGACAGAGACAGAGACAGAGACAGAGACGGAGACAGAGACAGAGACAGAGACAGAGACAGAGACAGCGACAGGGACAGGGAGAGGGACAGGGACAGAGACAGAGGCAGAGACAGAGACAGAGACAGAGACAGAGACAGAAACAGAGACAGAGACAGATACGGGGACAGAGACAGAGGCAGAGATAGAGACAGAGACAGAGACGGAGACAGAGGCAGAGGCACAGACACAGACAGAGACAAAGACAGAGACAGAGACAGAGACAGAGACAGCGACAGGGACAGGGACAGGGAGAGGGACAGAGACAGAGACAGAGACAGAGACAGAGACAGAGACAGAGACAGAGACAGAGACAGAGACAGAGACAGAGACAGAGACAGAGACAGAGACAGAGACAGAGGCACAGACACAGACAGAGACAAAGACAGAGACAGGGACAGAGACAGAGACAGAGTCAGAGACAGAGACAGAGACAGGGACAGAGACAGAGACAGAGACAGAGGCAGAGACTGAGACAGAGACAGAGACAGAGACAGAGACAGAGACAGAGACAGAGACAGAGACTGAGACAGAGGCAGAGACAGAGACAGAGACAGAGACAGAGACAGAGACAGAGACAGAGACAGAGACAGAGACAGAGACAGAGACAGAGACAGAGACAGAGACAGAGACAGAGACAGAGACAGAGACGGAGACAGTGACAGAGACGGAGACAAAGACAGAGACAGAGACAAAGACAGAGACGGAGACAGAGACGGAGACAGAGACAGAGACAGATGCATAGACAGAGACAGAGACAGAGACAGAGACAGAGACAGAGGTAGAGACAGAGACAGAGACAGAGACAGAGACTGAGACAGAGACTGAGACAGAGACAGAGACAGAGACAGAGACAGAGACAGGGGCAGAGACAGAGACAGAGACAGAGACAGAGACAGAGACAGATACAGAGACAGAGACAGAGACAGAGACAGAGACAGAGGCAGAGACAGAGACAGAGACAGAGACAGAGACAGAGACAGAGGGAGAGACAGCGACAGAGACAGAGACAGAGACAGAGACAGAGACAGAGACAGAGACAGAGACAGAGACAGAGACAGAGACAGAGACAGAGACAGAGACAGAGACAGAGACAGAGACAGAGACAGAGACAGAGACAGAGACAGAGATAGAGAGAGAGACAGAGACGGAGACAGAAACAGAGACAGTGACAGATACAGAGACAGAGACAGTGACAGCGACAGGGACAGGGAGAGGGACAGGGACAGAGACAGATACGGGGACAGAGACAGAAGCAGAGATAGAGACAGAGACAGAGACGGAGACAGAGGCAGAGGCACAGACACAGACAGAGACAAAGACAGAGACAGAGACAGGGACAGAGACAGAGACAGAGTCAGAGACAGAGACAGAGACAGGGACAGAGACAGAGACAGAGACAGAGGCAGAGACTGAGACAGAGACAGAGACAGAGACAGAGACAGAGACAGAGACAGAGACAGAGACAGAGACAGAGACGGAGACAGAGGCAGAGACACAGACAGAGACAAAGGCAGAGACAGAGACAGAGACTGAGACAGCGACAGAGACAGAGACAGAGACAGAGACAGAGACAGAGACAGAGACAGAGACAGAGACAGAGACAGAGACAGAGACAGAGACAGAGACAGAGACAGAGACAGAGACAGAGACAGAGACAGAGACAGAGACAGAGACAGAGACAGAGACAGAGACAGAGACAGAGACAGAGACAGAGACAGAGACAGAGACAGAGACAGAGACAGAGACAGAGATAGAGACAGAGACAGAGACGGAGACAGAAACAGAGACAGAGACAGATACAGAGACAGAGACAGAGACAGAGACAGAGACAGAGACAGAGACAGAGGCAGAGACAGAGACGGACGCAGAGACGGACGCAGACACTGAGCCAGGGACAGAGACGGAAACAGAGACAGTTGCAGAGACATAGACAGAGACAGAGACAGAGACAGAGACAGAGACAGAGACGGAGACAAAGACAGAGACAGAGGCAGAGACACAGACAGAGACAGAGACAGAAACAGCGACAGGGACAGGGAGAGGGACAGGGACAGAGACAGAGGCAGAGACAGAGACTGAGACAGAGAAAAAGGCAGAGACAGAGACAGAGACAGAGACAGAGACAGAGACAGAGACAGAGACAGAGACAGAGGGAGAGACAGCGACAGAGACGGAGACAGAGGCAGAGACAGAGACAGAGACAGAGACAGAGGGAGAGGCAGCGACAGAGACAGAGACAGAGACAGAGACAGAGACAGAGACAGAGACAGAGACAGAGACAGAGACAGAGACGGAGACAGAGGCAGAGACACAGACAGAGACAAAGGCAGAGACAGAGACAGAGACTGAGACAGCGACAGAGACAGAGACAGAGACAGAGACAGAGACAGAGACAGAGACAGAGACAGAGACAGAGACAGAGACAGAGGCAGAGACGGAGACAGAGACAGAGACGGACGCAGAGACTGAGCCAGGGACAGAGACGGAAACAGAGACAGTTGCAGAGACATAGACAGAGACAGAGACAGAGGCAGAGACAGAGACAGAGACAGAGACAGCGACAGAGACAGAGACAGAGACAGAGACAAAGACAGAGACAGAGGCAGAGACACAGACAGAGCCAGAGACAGAGACAGAGACAGAGACAGAGACAGAGACAGAGACAGCGGCAGAGACAGCGGCAGAGACTGAGGCAGAGACAGAGACGGAGGCAGAGACAAAGGCAGAGACAGGGACAGAGACAGAGACAGAGACAGAGACAGAGACAGAGACAGAGCCAGAGGCAGAGACAGAGACAGAGACAGAGACAGAGACAGAGACAGAGGCAGAGACAGAGACAGAGACAGAGACAGAGGGAGAGACAGCGACAGAGACGGAGACAGAGGCAGAGACAGAGCCAGAGACAGAGACAGAGACTGAGACAGAGGGAGAGACAGCGACAGAGACAGAGACAGAGACAGAGACAGAGACAGAGACAGAGACAGAGACAGAGACAGAGACAGAGACAGAGACAAAGACAGAGACAGAGACAGAGACAGAGACAGAGACAGAGACAGAGACAGAGACAGAGACAGAGACAGACACAGAGACGGAGACAGAGACAGAGACAGAGACAGAGACAGAGACAGCGACAGGGACAGGGACAGGGAGAGGGACAGGGACAGAGACAGAGGCAGAGACAGAGACAGAGACAGAGACAGAGACAGAAACAGAGACAGAGACAGATACGGGGACAGAGACAGAGGCAGAGATAGAGACAGAGACAGAGACGGAGACAGAGGCAGAGGCACAGACACAGACAGAGACAAAGACAGAGACAGAGACAGAGACAGAGACAGCGACAGGGACAGGGACAGGGAGAGGGACAGAGACAGAGACAGAGACAGAGACAGAGACAGAGACAGAGACAGAGACAGAGACAGAGACAGAGACAGAGACAGAGACAGAGACAGAGACAGAGACAGGGACAGAGACAGGGACAGAGACAGAGGCAGAGTCTCAGACAGAGAAAGAGACAGAGACAGAGACAGATACGGAGACAGAGACAGATACGGGGACAGAGACACAGGCAGAGACAGAGACAGAGACAGAGGCGGAGACAGAGGCAGAGACACAGACAGAGACAAAGTCGGAGACAGAAACATAGACAGAGACAGAGACAGAAACAGAGACAGAGACAGAGACAGAGACAAAGACAGAGACAGAGACAGAGACAGAGACACCGACAGAGACAGAGACAGAGACGGAGACAGAGACAGAGACAGATGCATAGACAGAGACAGAGACAGAGACAGCGACAGGGACAGGGACAGAGACAGAGGCAGAGACAGAGACAGAGACAGAGACAGAGACAGAGACAGAGACAGAGACAGAGACGGAGACAGAGGCAGAGACACAGACAGAGACAAAGGCAGAGACAGAGACAGAGACTGAGACAGCGACAGAGACAGAGACAGAGACAGAGACAGAGACAGAGACAGAGGCAGAGACAGAGACAGAGACAGAGGCAGAGACAGAGACAGAGACAGAGACAGAGACAGAGACAGAGGCAGAGACAGAGACAGAGACAGAGACAGAGACAGAGACAGAGACAGAGACAGAGACAGAGACAGAGACAGAGACAGAGACAGAGACAGAGACAGAGACAGAGACAGAGACAGAGACAGAGACAGAGACGGAGACAGAGACGGAGACAGAGGCAGAGACAGAGACAGAGACAGAGACAGAGACAGAGACAGAGACAGAGACGGAGACAGAGGCAGAGACACAGACAGAGACAAAGGCAGAGACAGAGACAGAGACTGAGACAGCGACAGAGACAGAGACAGAGACAGAGACAGAGACAGAGACAGAGACAGAGACAGAGACAGAGACAGAGACAGAGACAGAGGCAGAGACAGAGACAGAGACAGAGACAGAGGGAGAGACAGCGACAGAGACGGAGACAGAGGCAGAGACAGAGCCAGAGACAGAGACAGAGACTGAGACAGAGGGAGAGACAGCGACAGAGACAGAGACAGAGACAGAGGCAGAGACTGAGACAGAGACAGAGACAGAGACAGAGACAGAGACAGAGACAGAGACAGCGACAGAGACGGAGACAGAGGCAGAGACAGAGCCAGAGACAGAGACAGAGACTGAGACAGAGGGAGAGACAGCGACAGAGACAGAGACAGAGACAGAGACAGAGACAGAGACAGAGACAGAGACAGAGACAGAGACAAAGACAGAGACAGAGACAGAGACAGAGACAGAGACAGAGACAGAGACAGAGACAGAGACAGAGACAGACACAGAGACGGAGACAGAGACAGAGACAGAGACAGAGACAGAGACAGCGACAGGGACAGGGAGAGGGACAGGGACAGAGACAGAGGCAGAGACAGAGACAGAGACAGAGACAGAGACAGAAACAGAGACAGAGACAGATACGGGGACAAAGACAGAGACAGAGACAGAGACAGAGACAGCGACAGGGACAGGGACAGGGAGAGGGACAGAGACAGAGACAGAGACAGAGACAGAGACAGAGACAGAGACAGAGACAGAGACAGAGACAGAGACAGAGACAGAGACAGAGACAGAGACAGAGACAGAGACAGAGACAGAGACAGAGACAGAGACAGAGACAGGGACAGAGACAGGGACAGAGACAGAGGCAGAGTCTCAGACAGAGAAAGAGACAGAGACAGAGACAGATACGGAGACAGAGACAGATACGGGGACAGAGACACAGGCAGAGACAGAGACAGAGACAGAGGCGGAGACAGAGGCAGAGACACAGACAGAGACAAAGTCGGAGACAGAAACATAGACAGAGACAGAGACAGAAACAGAGACAGAGACAGAGACAGAGACAAAGACAGAGACAGAGACAGAGACAGAGACACAGACAGAGACAGAGACAGAGACGGAGACAGAGACAGAGACAGATGCATAGACAGAGACAGAGACAGAGACAGCGACAGGGACAGGGACAGAGACAGAGGCAGAGACAGAGACAGAGGCAGAGACAGAGACAGAAACAGAGACAGAGACAGATACGTGGACAGAGACAGAGGCAGAGACAGAGACGGAGACAGAGACAGAGACAGAGACAGAGGCAGAGACAGAGACAGAGACAGAGACAGAGACAGAGACAGAGGCAGAGACAGAGACAGAGACAGAGACAGAGACAGAGACAGAGACAGAGACAGAGACAGAGACAGAGACAGAGACAGAGACAGAGACAGAGACAGAGACAGAGACGGAGACAGTGACAGAGACGGAGACAAAGACAGAGACAGAGACAAAGACAGAGACGGAGACAGAGACGGAGACAGAGACAGAGACAGATGCATAGACAGAGACAGAGACAGAGACAGAGACAGAGACAGAGGTAGAGACAGAGACAGAGACAGAGACAGAGACTGAGACAGAGACTGAGACAGAGACAGAGACAGAGACAGAGACAGGGGCAGAGACAGAGACAGAGACAGAGACAGAGACAGAGACAGAGACAGAGACAGAGACAGAGACAGAGACAGAGACAGAGACAGAGACAGAGACAGAGACAGAGACAGAGACAGAGACAGAGACAGAGACAGAGACAGAGACAGAGACAGAGACAGAGACAGAGACAGAGACAGAGACAGAGACAGAGACAGAGACAGAGACAGAGACAGAGACAGAGACAGAGACAGAGACAGAGACAGAGACAGAGACAGAGATAGAGACAGAGACAGAGACGGAGACAGAAACAGAGACAGTGACAGATACAGAGACAGAGACAGTGACAGCGACAGGGACAGGGAGAGGGACAGGGACAGAGACAGATACGGGGACAGAGACAGAAGCAGAGATAGAGACAGAGACAGAGACGGAGACAGAGGCAGAGGCACAGACACAGACAGAGACAAAGACAGAGACAGGGACAGAGACAGAGACAGAGTCAGAGACAGAGACAGAGACAGGGACAGAGACAGAGACAGAGACAGAGGCAGAGACTGAGACAGAGACAGAGACAGAGACAGAGACAGAGACAGAGACAGAGACAGAGACAGAGACGGAGACAGAGGCAGAGACACAGACAGAGACAAAGGCAGAGACAGAGACAGAGACTGAGACAGCGACAGAGACAGAGACAGAGACAGAGACAGAGACAGAGACAGAGACAGAGACAGAGACAGAGACAGAGACAGAGGCAGAGACAGAGACAGAGACAGAGACAGAGGGAGAGACAGCGACAGAGACGGAGACAGAGGCAGAGACAGAGCCAGAGACAGAGACAGAGACTGAGACAGAGGGAGAGACAGCGACAGAGACAGAGACAGAGACAGAGACAGAGACAGAGACAGAGACAGAGACAGAGACAGAGACAGAGACAGAGACAAAGACAGAGACAGAGACAGAGACAGAGACAGAGACAGAGACAGAGACAGAGACAGAGACAGAGACAGAGACAGAGACAGACACAGAGACGGAGACAGAGACAGAGACAGAGACAGAGACAGAGACAGCGACAGGGACAGGGAGAGGGACAGGGACAGAGACAGAGGCAGAGACAGAGACAGAGACAGAGACAGAGACAGAGACAGAAACAGAGACAGAGACAGATACGGGGACAGAGACAGAGGCAGAGATAGAGACAGAGACAGAGACGGAGACAGAGGCAGAGGCACAGACACAGACAGAGACAAAGACAGAGACAGAGACAGAGACAGAGACAGCGACAGGGACAGGGACAGGGAGAGGGACAGAGACAGAGACAGAGACAGAGACAGAGACAGAGACAGAGACAGAGACAGAGACAGAGACAGAGACAGAGACAGAGACAGAGACAGAGACAGAGACAGAGACAGAGACAGAGACAGAGACAGAGACAGGGACAGAGACAGGGACAGAGACAGAGGCAGAGTCTCAGACAGAGAAAGAGACAGAGACAGAGACAGATACGGAGACAGAGACAGATACGGGGACAGAGACACAGGCAGAGACAGAGACAGAGACAGAGGCGGAGACAGAGGCAGAGACACAGACAGAGACAAAGTCGGAGACAGAAACATAGACAGAGACAGAGACAGAAACAGAGACAGAGACAGAGACAGAGACAAAGACAGAGACAGAGACAGAGACAGAGACACAGACAGAGACAGAGACAGAGACGGAGACAGAGACAGAGACAGATGCATAGACAGAGACAGAGACAGAGACAGCGACAGGGACAGGGACAGAGACAGAGGCAGAGACAGAGACAGAGGCAGAGACAGAGACAGAAACAGAGACAGAGACAGATACGTGGACAGAGACAGAGGCAGAGACAGAGACGGAGACAGAGACAGAGACAGAGACAGAGGCAGAGACAGAGACAGAGACAGAGACAGAGACAGAGACAGAGGCAGAGACAGAGACAGAGACAGAGACAGAGACAGAGACAGAGACAGAGACAGAGACAGAGACAGAGACAGAGACAGAGACAGAGACAGAGACAGAGACAGAGACAGAGACAGAGACAGAGATAGAGACAGAGACAGAGACGGAGACAGAAACAGAGACAGTGACAGATACAGAGACAGAGACAGTGACAGCGACAGGGACAGGGAGAGGGACAGGGACAGAGACAGATACGGGGACAGAGACAGAAGCAGAGATAGAGACAGAGACAGAGACGGAGACAGAGGCAGAGGCACAGACACAGACAGAGACAAAGACAGAGACAGGGACAGAGACAGAGACAGAGTCAGAGACAGAGACAGAGACAGGGACAGAGACAGAGACAGAGACAGAGGCAGAGACTGAGACAGAGACAGAGACAGAGACAGAGACAGAGACAGAGACAGAGACAGAGACAGAGACGGAGACAGAGGCAGAGACACAGACAGAGACAAAGGCAGAGACAGAGACAGAGACTGAGACAGCGACAGAGACAGAGACAGAGACAGAGACAGAGACAGAGACAGAGACAGAGACAGAGACAGAGACAGAGACAGAGACAGAGACAGAGGCAGAGACAGAGACAGAGACAGAGACAGAGGGAGAGACAGCGACAGAGACGGAGACAGAGGCAGAGACAGAGCCAGAGACAGAGACAGAGACTGAGACAGAGGGAGAGACAGCGACAGAGACAGAGACAGAGACAGAGACAGAGACAGAGACAGAGACAGAGACAGAGACAGAGACAGAGACAAAGACAGAGACAGAGACAGAGACAGAGACAGAGACAGAGACAGAGACAGAGACAGAGACAGAGACAGACACAGAGACGGAGACAGAGACAGAGACAGAGACAGAGACAGAGACAGCGACAGGGACAGGGAGAGGGACAGGGACAGAGACAGAGGCAGAGACAGAGACAGAGACAGAGACAGAGACAGAAACAGAGACAGAGACAGATACGGGGACAGAGACAGAGGCAGAGATAGAGACAGAGACAGAGACGGAGACAGAGGCAGAGGCACAGACACAGACACAGACAGAGACAAAGACAGAGACAGAGACAGAGACAGAGACAGCGACAGGGACAGGGACAGGGAGAGGGACAGAGACAGAGACAGAGACAGAGACAGAGACAGAGACAGAGACAGAGACAGAGACAGAGACAGAGACAGAGACAGAGACAGAGACAGAGACAGAGACAGAGACAGAGACAGAGACAGAGACAGAGACAGGGACAGAGACAGGGACAGAGACAGAGGCAGAGTCTCAGACAGAGAAAGAGACAGAGACAGAGACAGATACGGAGACAGAGACAGATACGGGGACAGAGACACAGGCAGAGACAGAGACAGAGACAGAGGCGGAGACAGAGGCAGAGACACAGACAGAGACAAAGTCGGAGACAGAAACATAGACAGAGACAGAGACAGAAACAGAGACAGAGACAGAGACAGAGACAAAGACAGAGACAGAGACAGAGACAGAGACACAGACAGAGACAGAGACAGAGACGGAGACAGAGACAGAGACAGATGCATAGACAGAGACAGAGACAGAGACAGCGACAGGGACAGGGACAGAGACAGAGGCAGAGACAGAGACAGAGGCAGAGACAGAGACAGAAACAGAGACAGAGACAGATACGTGGACAGAGACAGAGGCAGAGACAGAGACGGAGACAGAGACAGAGACAGAGACAGAGGCAGAGACAGAGACAGAGACAGAGACAGAGACAGAGACAGAGGCAGAGACAGAGACAGAGACAGAGACAGAGACAGAGACAGAGACAGAGACAGAGACAGAGACAGAGACAGAGACAGAGACAGAGACAGAGACAGAGACAGAGACAGAGATAGAGACAGAGACAGAGACGGAGACAGAAACAGAGACAGTGACAGATACAGAGACAGAGACAGTGACAGCGACAGGGACAGGGAGAGGGACAGGGACAGAGACAGATACGGGGACAGAGACAGAAGCAGAGATAGAGACAGAGACAGAGACGGAGACAGAGGCAGAGGCACAGACACAGACAGAGACAAAGACAGAGACAGGGACAGAGACAGAGACAGAGTCAGAGACAGAGACAGAGACAGGGACAGAGACAGAGACAGAGACAGAGGCAGAGACTGAGACAGAGACAGAGACAGAGACAGAGACAGAGACAGAGACAGAGACAGAGACAGAGACGGAGACAGAGGCAGAGACACAGACAGAGACAAAGGCAGAGACAGAGACAGAGACTGAGACAGCGACAGAGACAGAGACAGAGACAGAGACAGAGACAGAGACAGAGACAGAGACAGAGACAGAGACAGAGACAGAGACAGAGGCAGAGACAGAGACAGAGACAGAGACAGAGGGAGAGACAGCGACAGAGACGGAGACAGAGGCAGAGACAGAGCCAGAGACAGAGACAGAGACTGAGACAGAGGGAGAGACAGCGACAGAGACAGAGACAGAGACAGAGACAGAGACAGAGACAGAGACAGAGACAGAGACAGAGACAGAGACAAAGACAGAGACAGAGACAGAGACAGAGACAGAGACAGAGACAGAGACAGAGACAGAGACAGAGACAGACACAGAGACGGAGACAGAGACAGAGACAGAGACAGAGACAGAGACAGCGACAGGGACAGGGAGAGGGACAGGGACAGAGACAGAGGCAGAGACAGAGACAGAGACAGAGACAGAGACAGAAACAGAGACAGAGACAGATACGGGGACAGAGACAGAGGCAGAGATAGAGACAGAGACAGAGACGGAGACAGAGGCAGAGGCACAGACACAGACAGAGACAAAGACAGAGACAGAGACAGAGACAGAGACAGCGACAGGGACAGGGACAGGGAGAGGGACAGAGACAGAGACAGAGACAGAGACAGAGACAGAGACAGAGACAGAGACAGAGACAGAGACAGAGACAGAGACAGAGACAGAGACAGAGACAGAGACAGAGACAGAGACAGAGACAGAGACAGAGACAGAGACAGAGACAGAGACAGGGACAGAGACAGGGACAGAGACAGAGGCAGAGTCTCAGACAGAGAAAGAGACAGAGACAGAGACAGATACGGAGACAGAGACAGATACGGGGACAGAGACACAGGCAGAGACAGAGACAGAGACAGAGGCGGAGACAGAGGCAGAGACACAGACAGAGACAAAGTCGGAGACAGAAACATAGACAGAGACAGAGACAGAAACAGAGACAGAGACAGAGACAGAGACAAAGACAGAGACAGAGACAGAGACAGAGACACAGACAGAGACAGAGACAGAGACGGAGACAGAGACAGAGACAGATGCATAGACAGAGACAGAGACAGAGACAGCGACAGGGACAGGGACAGAGACAGAGGCAGAGACAGAGACAGAGGCAGAGACAGAGACAGAAACAGAGACAGAGACAGATACGTGGACAGAGACAGAGGCAGAGACAGAGACGGAGACAGAGACAGAGACAGAGACAGAGGCAGAGACAGAGACAGAGACAGAGACAGAGACAGAGACAGAGACAGAGACAGAGACAGAGTCAGAGACAGAGACAGAGACAGGGACAGAGACAGAGACAGAGACAGAGGCAGAGACTGAGACAGAGACAGAGACAGAGACAGAGACAGAGACAGAGACAGAGACAGAGGCAGAGACAGAGACAGAGACAGAGACAGAGACAGAGACAGAGACAGAGACGGAGACAGAGGCAGAGGGAGAGACAGCGACAGAGACGGAGACAGAGGCAGAGACAGAGACAGAGACAGAGGGAGAGACAGCGACAGAGACAGAGACAGAGACAGAGACAGAGACAGAGACAGAGACAGAGACAGAGACGGAGACAGAGGCAGAGACACAGACAGAGACAAAGGCAGAGACAGAGACAGAGACTGAGACAGCGACAGAGACAGAGACAGAGACAGAGACAGAGACAGAGACAGAGACAGAGACAGAGACAGAGACAGAGACCGAGACAGAGACAGAGACAGAGACAGAGACAGAGACAGAGACAGAGACAGAGACAGAGATAGAGACAGAGACAGAGACGGAGACAGAAACAGAGACAGTGACAGATACAGAGACAGAGACAGTGACAGCGACAGGGACAGGGAGAGGGACAGGGACAGAGACAGATACGGGGACAGAGACAGAAGCAGAGATAGAGACAGAGACAGAGACGGAGACAGAGGCAGAGGCACAGACACAGACAGAGACAAAGACAGAGACAGGGACAGAGACAGAGACAGAGTCAGAGACAGAGACAGAGACAGGGACAGAGACAGAGACAGAGACAGAGGCAGAGACAGAGACAGGGACAGAGACAGAGACAGAGACAGAGGCAGAGACTGAGACAGAGACAGAGACAGAGACAGAGACAGAGACAGAGACAGAGACAGAGACGGAGACAGAGACAGAGACAGAGACAGAGATAGAGAGAGAGACAGAGACGGAGACAGAAACAGAGACAGTGACAGATACAGAGACAGAGACAGTGACAGCGACAGGGACAGGGAGAGGGACAGGGACAGAGACAGATACGGGGACAGAGACAGAAGCAGAGATAGAGACAGAGACAGAGACGGAGACAGAGGCAGAGGCACAGACACAGACAGAGACAAAGACAGAGACAGGGACAGAGACAGAGACAGAGTCAGAGACAGAGACAGAGACAGGGACAGAGACAGAGACAGAGACAGAGGCAGAGACTGAGACAGGGACAGGGACAGGGAGAGGGACAGAGACAGAGACAGAGACAGAGACAGAGACAGAGACAGAGACAGAGACAGAGACAGAGACAGAGACAGAGACAGAGACAGAGACAGAGACAGAGACAGAGACAGAGACAGAGACAGAGACAGAGACAGAGACAGGGACAGAGACAGGGACAGAGACAGAGGCAGAGTCTCAGACAGAGAAAGAGACAGAGACAGAGACAGATACGGAGACAGAGACAGATACGGGGACAGAGACACAGGCAGAGACAGAGACAGAGACAGAGGCGGAGACAGAGGCAGAGACACAGACAGAGACAAAGTCGGAGACAGAAACATAGACAGAGACAGAGACAGAAACAGAGACAGAGACAGAGACAGAGACAAAGACAGAGACAGAGACAGAGACAGAGACACAGACAGAGACAGAGACAGAGACGGAGACAGAGACAGAGACAGATGCATAGACAGAGACAGAGACAGAGACAGCGACAGGGACAGGGACAGAGACAGAGGCAGAGACAGAGACAGAGGCAGAGACAGAGACAGAAACAGAGACAGAGACAGATACGTGGACAGAGACAGAGGCAGAGACAGAGACGGAGACAGAGACAGAGACAGAGACAGAGGCAGAGACAGAGACAGAGACAGAGACAGAGACAGAGACAGAGACAGAGACAGAGACAGAGTCAGAGACAGAGACAGAGACAGGGACAGAGACAGAGACAGAGACAGAGGCAGAGACTGAGACAGAGACAGAGACAGAGACAGAGACAGAGACAGAGACAGAGACAGAGGCAGAGACAGAGACAGAGACAGAGACAGAGACAGAGACAGAGACAGAGACGGAGACAGAGGCAGAGGGAGAGACAGCGACAGAGACGGAGACAGAGGCAGAGACAGAGACAGAGACAGAGGGAGAGACAGCGACAGAGACAGAGACAGAGACAGAGACAGAGACAGAGACAGAGACAGAGACAGAGACGGAGACAGAGGCAGAGACACAGACAGAGACAAAGGCAGAGACAGAGACAGAGACTGAGACAGCGACAGAGACAGAGACAGAGACAGAGACAGAGACAGAGACAGAGACAGAGACAGAGACAGAGACAGAGACCGAGACAGAGACAGAGACAGAGACAGAGACAGAGACAGAGACAGAGACAGAGACAGAGATAGAGACAGAGACAGAGACGGAGACAGAAACAGAGACAGTGACAGATACAGAGACAGAGACAGTGACAGCGACAGGGACAGGGAGAGGGACAGGGACAGAGACAGATACGGGGACAGAGACAGAAGCAGAGATAGAGACAGAGACAGAGACGGAGACAGAGGCAGAGGCACAGACACAGACAGAGACAAAGACAGAGACAGGGACAGAGACAGAGACAGAGTCAGAGACAGAGACAGAGACAGGGACAGAGACAGAGACAGAGACAGAGGCAGAGACAGAGACAGGGACAGAGACAGAGACAGAGACAGAGGCAGAGACTGAGACAGAGACAGAGACAGAGACAGAGACAGAGACAGAGACAGAGACAGAGACGGAGACAGAGACAGAGACAGAGACAGAGATAGAGAGAGAGACAGAGACGGAGACAGAAACAGAGACAGTGACAGATACAGAGACAGAGACAGTGACAGCGACAGGGACAGGGAGAGGGACAGGGACAGAGACAGATACGGGGACAGAGACAGAAGCAGAGATAGAGACAGAGACAGAGACGGAGACAGAGGCAGAGGCACAGACACAGACAGAGACAAAGACAGAGACAGGGACAGAGACAGAGACAGAGTCAGAGACAGAGACAGAGACAGGGACAGAGACAGAGACAGAGACAGAGGCAGAGACTGAGACAGAGACAGAGACAGAGACAGAGACAGAGACAGAGACAGAGACAGAGACAGAGACGGAGACAGAGGCAGAGACACAGACAGAGACAAAGGCAGAGACAGAGACAGAGACTGAGACAGCGACAGAGACAGAGACAGAGACAGAGACAGAGACAGAGACAGAGACAGAGACAGGGACAGAGACAGAGACAGAGACAGAGGCAGAGACTGAGACAGAGACAGAGACAGAGACAGAGACAGAGACAGAGACAGAGACAGAGACGGAGACAGAGACAGAGACAGAGACAGAGATAGAGAGAGAGACAGAGACGGAGACAGAAACAGAGACAGTGACAGATACAGAGACAGAGACAGTGACAGCGACAGGGACAGGGAGAGGGACAGGGACAGAGACAGATACGGGGACAGAGACAGAAGCAGAGATAGAGACAGAGACAGAGACGGAGACAGAGGCAGAGGCACAGACACAGACAGAGACAAAGACAGAGACAGGGACAGAGACAGAGACAGAGTCAGAGACAGAGACAGAGACAGGGACAGAGACAGAGACAGAGACAGAGGCAGAGACTGAGACAGGGACAGGGACAGGGAGAGGGACAGAGACAGAGACAGAGACAGAGACAGAGACAGAGACAGAGACAGAGACAGAGACAGAGACAGAGACAGAGACAGAGACAGAGACAGAGACAGAGACAGAGACAGAGACAGAGACAGAGACAGAGACAGAGACAGGGACAGAGACAGGGACAGAGACAGAGGCAGAGTCTCAGACAGAGAAAGAGACAGAGACAGAGACAGATACGGAGACAGAGACAGATACGGGGACAGAGACACAGGCAGAGACAGAGACAGAGACAGAGGCGGAGACAGAGGCAGAGACACAGACAGAGACAAAGTCGGAGACAGAAACATAGACAGAGACAGAGACAGAAACAGAGACAGAGACAGAGACAGAGACAAAGACAGAGACAGAGACAGAGACAGAGACACAGACAGAGACAGAGACAGAGACGGAGACAGAGACAGAGACAGATGCATAGACAGAGACAGAGACAGAGACAGCGACAGGGACAGGGACAGAGACAGAGGCAGAGACAGAGACAGAGGCAGAGACAGAGACAGAAACAGAGACAGAGACAGATACGTGGACAGAGACAGAGGCAGAGACAGAGACGGAGACAGAGACAGAGACAGAGACAGAGGCAGAGACAGAGACAGAGACAGAGACAGAGACAGAGACAGAGACAGAGACAGAGACAGAGTCAGAGACAGAGACAGAGACAGGGACAGAGACAGAGACAGAGACAGAGGCAGAGACTGAGACAGAGACAGAGACAGAGACAGAGACAGAGACAGAGACAGAGACAGAGGCAGAGACAGAGACAGAGACAGAGACAGAGACAGAGACAGAGACAGAGACGGAGACAGAGGCAGAGGGAGAGACAGCGACAGAGACGGAGACAGAGGCAGAGACAGAGACAGAGACAGAGGGAGAGACAGCGACAGAGACAGAGACAGAGACAGAGACAGAGACAGAGACAGAGACAGAGACAGAGACGGAGACAGAGGCAGAGACACAGACAGAGACAAAGGCAGAGACAGAGACAGAGACTGAGACAGCGACAGAGACAGAGACAGAGACAGAGACAGAGACAGAGACAGAGACAGAGACAGAGACAGAGACAGAGACCGAGACAGAGACAGAGACAGAGACAGAGACAGAGACAGAGACAGAGACAGAGACAGAGATAGAGACAGAGACAGAGACGGAGACAGAAACAGAGACAGTGACAGATACAGAGACAGAGACAGTGACAGCGACAGGGACAGGGAGAGGGACAGGGACAGAGACAGATACGGGGACAGAGACAGAAGCAGAGATAGAGACAGAGACAGAGACGGAGACAGAGGCAGAGGCACAGACACAGACAGAGACAAAGACAGAGACAGGGACAGAGACAGAGACAGAGTCAGAGACAGAGACAGAGACAGGGACAGAGACAGAGACAGAGACAGAGGCAGAGACAGAGACAGGGACAGAGACAGAGACAGAGACAGAGGCAGAGACTGAGACAGAGACAGAGACAGAGACAGAGACAGAGACAGAGACAGAGACAGAGACGGAGACAGAGACAGAGACAGAGACAGAGATAGAGAGAGAGACAGAGACGGAGACAGAAACAGAGACAGTGACAGATACAGAGACAGAGACAGTGACAGCGACAGGGACAGGGAGAGGGACAGGGACAGAGACAGATACGGGGACAGAGACAGAAGCAGAGATAGAGACAGAGACAGAGACGGAGACAGAGGCAGAGGCACAGACACAGACAGAGACAAAGACAGAGACAGGGACAGAGACAGAGACAGAGTCAGAGACAGAGACAGAGACAGGGACAGAGACAGAGACAGAGACAGAGGCAGAGACTGAGACAGAGACAGAGACAGAGACAGAGACAGAGACAGAGACAGAGACAGAGACAGAGACGGAGACAGAGGCAGAGACACAGACAGAGACAAAGGCAGAGACAGAGACAGAGACTGAGACAGCGACAGAGACAGAGACAGAGACAGAGACAGAGACAGAGACAGAGACAGAGACAGAGACAGAGACAGAGACAGAGACAGAGACAGAGACAGAGACAGAGACAGAGACAGAGACAGAGACAGAGACAGAGACAGAGACAGAGACAGAGACAGAGACAGAGACAGAGACAGAGACAGAGACAGAGACAGAGACAGAGACAGAGATAGAGACAGAGACAGAGACGGAGACAGAAACAGAGACAGAGACAGATACAGAGACAGAGACAGAGACAGAGACGGAGACAGAGACAGAGGCAGAGACAGAGACGGACGCAGAGACGGACGCAGACACTGAGCCAGGGACAGAGACGGAAACAGAGACAGTTGCAGAGACATAGACAGAGACAGAGACAGAGACAGAGACAGAGACAGAGACGGAGACAAAGACAGAGACAGAGGCAGAGACACAGACAGAGACAGAGACAGAAACAGCGACAGGGACAGGGAGAGGGACAGGGACAGAGACAGAGGCAGAGACAGAGACTGAGACAGAGAAAAAGGCAGAGACAGAGACAGAGACAGAGACAGAGACAGAGACAGAGACAGAGACAGAGGGAGAGACAGCGACAGAGACGGAGACAGAGGCAGAGACAGAGACAGAGACAGAGACAGAGACAGAGGGAGAGACAGCGACAGAGACAGAGACAGAGACAGAGACAGAGACAGAGACAGAGACAGAGACAGAGACAGAGACAGAGACAGAGACAGAGACAGAGACAGAGACGGAGACAGAGGCAGAGACACAGACAGAAACAAAGGCAGAGACAGAGACAGAGACTGAGACAGCGACAGAGACAGAGACAGAGACAGAGACAGAGACAGAGACAGAGACAGAGACAGAGACAGAGACAGAGACAGAGACAGAGACAGAGACAGAGACAGAGACAGAGACAGAGACAGAGACAGAGACAGAGACAGAGACAGAGACAGAGACAGAGACAGAGACAGAGACAGAGACAGAGACAGAGACAGAGACAGAGACAGAGACAGAGACAGAGACAGAGACAAAGACAGAGACAGAGACAGAGACAGAGACAGAGACAGAGACAGAGACAGAGACAGAGACAGAGACAGAGACAGAGACAGAGACAGAGACAGAGACGGAGACAGAAACAGAGACAGAGACAGAGACAGAGACAGAGACAGAGACAGAGACAGAGGCAGAGACGGAGACAGAGACAGAGACGGACGCAGAGACTGAGCCAGGGACAGAGACGGAAACAGAGACAGTTGCAGAGACATAGACAGAGACAGAGACAGAGGCAGAGACAGAGACAGAGACAGAGACAGCGACAGAGACAGAGACAGAGACAAAGACAAAGACAGAGGCAGAGACACAGACAGAGCCAGAGACAGAGACAGAGACAGAGACAGAGACAGAGACAGAGACAGCGGCAGAGACAGCGGCAGAGACTGAGGCAGAGACAGAGACGGAGGCAGAGACAAAGGCAGAGACAGGGACAGAGACAGAGACAGAGACAGAGACAGAGACAGAGACAGAGACAGAGGCAGAGACAGAGACAGAGACAGAGACAGAGACAGAGACAGAGACAGAGGCAGAGACAGAGACAGAGACAGAGACAGAGACAGAGGGAGAGACAGCGACAGAGACGGAGACAGAGGCAGAGACAGAGCCAGAGACAGAGACAGAGACTGAGACAGAGGGAGAGACAGCGACAGAGACAGAGACAGAGACAGAGACAGAGACAGAGACAGAGACAGAGACAGAGACAGAGACAGAGACAAAGACAGAGACAGAGACAGAGACAGAGACAGAGACAGAGACAGAGACAGAGACAGAGACAGACACAGAGACGGAGACAGAGACAGAGACAGAGACAGAGACAGAGACAGCGACAGGGACAGGGAGAGGGACAGGGACAGAGACAGAGGCAGAGACAGAGACAGAGACAGAGACAGAGACAGAAACAGAGACAGAGACAGATACGGGGACAGAGACAGAGGCAGAGATAGAGACAGAGACAGAGACGGAGACAGAGGCAGAGGCACAGACACAGACAGAGACAAAGACAGAGACAGAGACAGAGACAGAGACAGCGACAGGGACAGGGACAGGGAGAGGGACAGAGACAGAGACAGAGACAGAGACAGAGACAGAGACAGAGACAGAGACAGAGACAGAGACAGAGACAGAGACAGAGACAGAGACAGAGACAGAGACAGGGACAGAGACAGGGACAGAGACAGAGGCAGAGTCTCAGACAGAGAAAGAGACAGAGACAGAGACAGATACGGAGACAGAGACAGATACGGGGACAGAGACACAGGCAGAGACAGAGACAGAGACAGAGGCGGAGACAGAGGCAGAGACACAGACAGAGACAAAGTCGGAGACAGAAACATAGACAGAGACAGAGACAGAAACAGAGACAGAGACAGAGACAGAGACAAAGACAGAGACAGAGACAGAGACAGAGACACAGACAGAGACAGAGACAGAGACGGAGACAGAGACAGAGACAGATGCATAGACAGAGACAGAGACAGAGACAGCGACAGGGACAGGGACAGAGACAGAGGCAGAGACAGAGACAGAGGCAGAGACAGAGACAGAAACAGAGACAGAGACAGATACGTGGACAGAGACAGAGGCAGAGACAGAGACGGAGACAGAGACAGAGACAGAGACAGAGGCAGAGACAGAGACAGAGACAGAGACAGAGACAGAGACAGAGGCAGAGACAGAGACAGAGACAGAGACAGAGACAGAGACAGAGACAGAGACAGAGACAGAGACAGAGACAGAGACAGAGACAGAGACAGAGACAGAGACAGAGACAGAGACGGAGACAGAGGCAGAGACAGAGACAGAGACAGAGACAGAGACAGAGACAGAGACGGAGACAGAGACAGAGACAGAGACAGAGACAGAGACAGCGACAGGGACAGGGAGAGGGTCAGGGACAGAGACAGAGGCAGAGACAGAGACAGAGACTGAGACGGAGACAGAGACAGAGACAGAGACAGAGACGGAGACAGAAACAGAGACAGAGACAGAGACAGAGACAGAGACAGAGACAGAGACAGAGACAGAGACAGAGACAGAGGCAGAGACGGAGACAGAGACAGAGACAGAGACAGAGGCAGAGACAGAGACAGAGACAGGGACAGAGACAGAGACAGAGACGGAGATAGAGACAGAGACAGAGACAGAAACAGCGACAGGGACAGGGAGAGGGACAGGGACAGAGACAGAGGCAGAGACAGAGACAGAGACAGAGACAGAAACAGAGACAGAGACAGAGACAGAGACAGAGACAGAGACAGAGACAGAGACAGAGACAGAGACAGAGACAGAGACAGAGACAGAGACAGAGACAGAGACAGAGACAGAGACAGAGACAGAGACAGAGACAGAGACAGAGACAGAGACAGAGACAGAGACAGAGACAGAGACAGAGACAGAGACAGAGACAGAGACAGAGATAGAGAGAGAGACAGAGACGGAGACAGAAACAGAGACAGTGACAGATACAGAGACAGAGACAGTGACAGCGACAGGGACAGGGAGAGGGACAGGGACAGAGACAGATACGGGGACAGAGACAGAAGCAGAGATAGAGACAGAGACAGAGACGGAGACAGAGGCAGAGGCACAGACACAGACAGAGACAAAGACAGAGACAGGGACAGAGACAGAGACAGAGTCAGAGACAGAGACAGAGACAGGGACAGGGACAGAGACAGAGACAGAGACAGAGACAGAGACAGAGACAGAGACAGAGACAGAGACAGAGACAGAGACAGAGACAGAGACAAAGACAGAGACAGAGACAGAGACAGAGACAGAGACAGAGACAGAGACAGAGACAGAGACAGAGACAGAGACAGAGACAGAGACAGAGACAGAGACAGAGACAGAGACAGAGACGGAGACAGAAACAGAGACAGAGACAGAGACAGAGACAGAGACAGAGACAGAGACAGAGACAGAGGCAGAGACGGAGACAGAGACAGAGACGGACGCAGAGACTGAGCCAGGGACAGAGACGGAAACAGAGACAGTTGCAGAGACATAGACAGAGACAGAGACAGAGGCAGAGACAGAGACAGAGACAGAGACAGCGACAGAGACAGAGACAGAGACAAAGACAGAGACAGAGGCAGAGACACAGACAGAGCCAGAGACAGAGACAGAGACAGAGACAGAGACAGAGACAGAGACAGCGGCAGAGACAGAGACAGAGACAGAGACAGAGACAGAGACAGAGACAGAGACAGAGACAGAGACAGAGACAGAGACAGAGACAGAGACAGAGACAGAGACAGAGACAGAGACGGAGACAGAGGCAGAGACAGAGACAGAGACAGAGACAGAGACAGAGACAGAGACGGAGACAGAGACAGAGACAGAGACAGAGACAGAGACAGCGACAGGGACAGGGAGAGGGTCAGGGACAGAGACAGAGGCAGAGACAGAGACAGAGACTGAGACGGAGACAGAGACAGAGACAGAGACAGAGACGGAGACAGAAACAGAGACAGAGACAGAGACAGAGACAGAGACAGAGACAGAGACAGAGACAGAGGCAGAGACGGAGACAGAGACAGAGACAGAGACAGAGGCAGAGACAGAGACAGAGACAGGGACAGAGACAGAGACAGAGACGGAGATAGAGACAGAGACAGAGACAGAAACAGCGACAGGGACAGGGAGAGGGACAGGGACAGAGACAGAGGCAGAGACAGAGACAGAGACAGAGACAGAAACAGAGACAGAGACAGAGACAGAGACAGAGACAGAGACAGAGACAGAGACAGAGACAGAGACAGAGACAGAGACAGAGACAGAGACAGAGACAGAGACAGAGACAGAGACAGAGACAGAGACAGAGACAGAGACAGAGACAGAGACAGAGACAGAGACAGAGACAGAGACAGAGACAGAGACAGAGACAGAGACAGAGACAGAGACAGAGATAGAGAGAGAGACAGAGACGGAGACAGAAACAGAGACAGTGACAGATACAGAGACAGAGACAGTGACAGCGACAGGGACAGGGAGAGGGACAGGGACAGAGACAGATACGGGGACAGAGACAGAAGCAGAGATAGAGACAGAGACAGAGACGGAGACAGAGGCAGAGGCACAGACACAGACAGAGACAAAGACAGAGACAGGGACAGAGACAGAGACAGAGTCAGAGACAGAGACAGAGACAGGGACAGGGACAGAGACAGAGACAGAGACAGAGGCAGAGACTGAGACAGAGACAGAGACAGAGACAGAGACAGAGACAGAGACAGAGACAGAGACGGAGACAGAGGCAGAGACACAGACAGAGACAAAGGCAGAGACAGAGACAGAGACTGAGACAGCGACAGAGACAGAGACAGAGACAGAGACAGAGACAGAGACAGAGACAGAGACAGAGACAGAGACAGAGACAGAGACAGAGACAGAGACAGAGACAGAGACAGAGACAGGGACAGAGACAGAGACAGAGACAGAGACAGAGACAGAGATAGAGACAGAGACAGAGACGGAGACAGAAACAGAGACAGAGACAGATACAGAGACAGAGACAGAGACAGAGGCAGAGACAGAGACGGACGCAGAGACGGACGCAGACACTGAGCCAGGGACAGAGACGGAAACAGAGACAGTTGCAGAGACATAGACAGAGACAGAGACAGAGACAGAGACAGAGACAGAGACGGAGACAAAGACAGAGACAGAGGCAGAGACACAGACAGAGACAGAGACAGAGACAGAGACAGAGACAGCAGCAGAGACAGCGGCAGAGACTGAGACAGAGACAGAGACAGAGGCAGAGACAGAGACAGAGACAGGGACAGAGGCAGAGATAGAGCCAGAGACAGAGACAGAGACAGAGACAGAGGGAGAGACAGCGACAGAGACGGAGACAGAGGCAGAGACAGAGCCAGAGATAGAGACAGAGACAGAGACAGAGGGAGAGACAGCGACAGAGACGGAGACAGAGGCAGAGACAGAGCCAGAGACAGAAACAGAGACAGAGACAGAGACAGAGACAGAGAGAGAGGCAGAGACAGAGACAGAGACAGAGACAGAGACAGAGACAGAGACAGAGACAGAGACAGAAACCGCGACAGGGACAGGGAGAGGGACAGGGACAGAGACAGAGGCAGAGACAGAGACTGAGACAGAGAAAAAGGCAGAGACAGAGACAGAGACAGAGACAGAGACAGAGACAGAGACAGAGACAGAGACAGAGACAGAGGGAGAGACAGCGACAGAGACGGAGACAGAGGCAGAGACAGAGACAGAGACAGAGACAGAGGGAGAGACAGCGACAGAGACAGAGACAGAGACAGAGACAGAGACAGAGACAGAGACAGAGACAGAGACAGAGACAGAGACGGAGACAGAGGCAGAGACACAGACAGAGACAAAGGCAGAGACAGAGACAGAGACTGAGACAGCGACAGAGACAGAGACAGAGACAGAGACAGAGACAGAGACAGAGACCGAGACAGAGACAGAGACAGAGACAGAGACAGAGACAGAGACAGAGACAGAGACAGAGACAGAGACAGAGACAGAGACAGAGACAGAGACAGAGACAAAGACAGAGACAGAGACAGAGACAGAGACAGAGACAGAGACAGAGACAGAGACAGAGACAGAGACAGAGACCGAGACAGAGGCAGAGACAGAGCCAGAGATAGAGACAGAGACAGAGACAGAGGGAGAGACAGCGACAGAGACGGAGACAGAGGCAGAGACAGAGCCAGAGACAGAGACAGAGACAGAGACAGAGACAGAGACAGAGACAGAGACAGAGACAGAGGCAGAGACAGAGACAGAGACAGAGACAGAGACAGAGACAGAGACAGAGACAGCGACAGGGACAGGGAGAGGGTCAGGGACAGAGACAGAGGCAGAGACAGAGACAGAGACTGAGACGGACACAGAGACAGAGACAGAGACAGAGACGGAGACAGAAACAGAGACAGAGACAGAGACAGAGACAGAGACAGAGACAGAGACGGAGACAGAGGCAGAGACGGAGACAGAGACAGAGATAGAGACAGAGGCAGAGACAGAGACAGAGACAGGGACAGAGACAGAGACAGAGACGGAGATAGAGACAGAGACAGAGACAGAAACAGCGACAGGGACAGGGAGAGGGACAGGGACAGAGACAGAGGCAGAGACAGAGACAGAGACAGAGACAGAGACAGAGACAGAGACAGAGACAGAGACAGAGACAGAGACAGAGACAGAGACAGAGACAGAGACAGAGACGGAGACAGAAACAGAGACAGAGACAGAGACAGAGACAGAGACAGAGACAGAGACAGAGACAGAGGCAGGGACGGAGACAGAGACAGAGACGGACGCAGAGACTGAGTCAGGGACAGAGACGGAAACAGAGACAGTTGCAGAGACATAGACAGAGACAGAGACAGAGACGGAGACAGAGACAGAGACAGATGCATAGACAGAGACAGAGACAGAGACAGCGACAGGGACAGGGACAGAGACAGAGGCAGAGACAGAGACAGAGGCAGAGACAGAGACAGAAACAGAGACAGAGACAGATACGTGGACAGAGACAGAGGCAGAGACAGAGACGGAGACAGAGACAGAGACAGAGACAGAGGCAGAGACAGAGACAGAGACAGAGACAGAGACAGAGACAGAGGCAGAGACAGAGACAGAGACAGAGACAGAGACAGAGACAGAGACAGAGACAGAGACAGAGACAGAGACAGAGACAGAGACAGAGACAGAGACAGAGACAGAGACAGAGACAGAGACAGAGACGGAGACAGAGGCAGAGACAGAGACAGAGACAGAGACAGAGACAGAGACAGAGACGGAGACAGAGACAGAGACAGAGACAGAGACAGAGACAGCGACAGGGACAGGGAGAGGGTCAGGGACAGAGACAGAGGCAGAGACAGAGACAGAGACTGAGACGGAGACAGAGACAGAGACAGAGACAGAGACGGAGACAGAAACAGAGACAGAGACAGAGACAGAGACAGAGACAGAGACAGAGACAGAGACAGAGACAGAGGCAGAGACGGAGACAGAGACAGAGACAGAGACAGAGGCAGAGACAGAGACAGAGACAGGGACAGAGACAGAGACAGAGACGGAGATAGAGACAGAGACAGAGACAGAAACAGCGACAGGGACAGGGAGAGGGACAGGGACAGAGACAGAGGCAGAGACAGAGACAGAGACAGAGACAGAAACAGAGACAGAGACAGAGACAGAGACAGAGACAGAGACAGAGACAGAGACAGAGACAGAGACAGAGACAGAGACAGAGACAGAGACAGAGACAGAGACAGAGACAGAGACAGTGACAGAGACAGAGACAGAGACAGAGACAGAGACAGAGACAGAGACAGAGACAGAGACAGAGACAGAGACAGAGACAGAGATAGAGAGAGAGACAGAGACGGAGACAGAAACAGAGACAGTGACAGATACAGAGACAGAGACAGTGACAGCGACAGGGACAGGGAGAGGGACAGGGACAGAGACAGATACGGGGACAGAGACAGAAGCAGAGATAGAGGCAGAGACAGAGACGGAGACAGAGGCAGAGGCACAGACACAGACAGAGACAAAGACAGAGACAGGGACAGAGACAGAGACAGAGTCAGAGACAGAGACAGAGACAGGGACAGAGACAGAGACAGAGACAGAGGCAGAGACTGAGACAGAGACAGAGACAGAGACAGAGACAGAGACAGAGACAGAGACAGAGACGGAGACAGAGGCAGAGACACAGACAGAGACAAAGGCAGAGACAGAGACAGAGACTGAGACAGCGACAGAGACAGAGACAGAGACAGAGACAGAGACAGAGACAGAGACAGAGACAGAGACAGAGACAGAGACAGAGACAGAGACAGAGACAGAGACAGAGACAGAGACAGAGACAGAGACAGAGACAGAGACAGAGACAGAGACAGAGACAGGGACAGAGACAGAGACAGAGACAGAGACAGAGACAGAGATAGAGACAGAGACAGAGACGGAGACAGAAACAGAGACAGAGACAGATACAGAGACAGAGACAGAGACAGAGACAGAGACAGAGACAGAGACAGAGGCAGAGACAGAGACGGACGCAGAGACGGACGCAGACACTGAGCCAGGGACAGAGACGGAAACAGAGACAGTTGCAGAGACATAGACAGAGACAGAGACAGAGACAGAGACAGAGACAGAGACGGAGACAAAGACAGAGACAGAGGCAGAGACACAGACAGAGACAGAGACAGAGACAGAGACAGAGACAGCAGCAGAGACAGCGGCAGAGACTGAGACAGAGACAGAGACAGAGGCAGAGACAGAGACAGAGACAGGGACAGAGACAGAGACAGAGACGGAGATAGAGACAGAGACAGAGACAGAGACGGAGACCGAGACAGAGGCAGAGACAGAGCCAGAGACAGAGACAGAGACAGAGACAGAGGGAGAGACAGCGACAGAGACGGAGACAGAGGCAGAGACAGAGCCAGAGATAGAGACAGAGACAGAGACAGAGGGAGAGACAGCGACAGAGACGGAGACAGAGGCAGAGACAGAGCCAGAGACAGAAACAGAGACAGAGACAGAGACAGAGACAGAGAGAGAGGCAGAGACAGAGACAGAGACAGAGACAGACACAGAGACAGAGACAGAAACAGCGACAGGGACAGGGAGAGGGACAGGGACAGAGACAGAGGCAGAGACAGAGACTGAGACAGAGAAAAAGGCAGAGACAGAGACAGAGACAGAGACAGAGACAGAGACAGAGACAGAGACAGAGACAGAGGGAGAGACAGCGACAGAGACGGAGACAGAGGCAGAGACAGAGACAGAGACAGAGACAGAGGGAGAGACAGCGACAGAGACAGAGACAGAGACAGAGGCAGAGACAGAGACAGAGACAGAGACAGAGACAGAGACAGAGACGGAGACAGAGGCAGAGACAGAGACAGAGACAGAGACAGAGACAGAGACAGAGACAGAGACAGAGACAGAGACAGAGACAGAGACAAAGACAGAGACAGAGACAGAGACAGAGACAGAGACAGAGACAGAGACAGAGACAGAGACAGAGACAGAGACCGAGACAGAGGCAGAGACAGAGCCAGAGATAGAGACAGAGACAGAGACAGAGGGAGAGACAGCGACAGAGACGGAGACAGAGGCAGAGACAGAGCCAGAGACAGAGACAGAGACAGAGACAGAGACAGAGACAGAGACAGAGACAGAGGCAGAGACAGAGACAGAGACAGAGACAGAGACAGAGACAGAGACAGCGACAGGGACAGGGAGAGGGTCAGGGACAGAGACAGAGGCAGAGACAGAGACAGAGACTGAGACGGAGACAGAGACAGAGACAGAGACAGAGACGGAGACAGAAACAGAGACAGAGACAGAGACAGAGACAGAGACAGAGACAGAGACGGAGACAGAGGCAGAGACGGAGACAGAGACAGAGATAGAGACAGAGGCAGAGACAGAGACAGAGACAGGGACAAAGACAGAGACAGAGACGGAGATAGAGACAGAGACAGAGACAGAAACAGCGACAGGGACAGGGAGAGGGACAGGGACAGAGACAGAGGCAGAGACAGAGACAGAGACAGAGACAGAAACAGAGACAGAGACAGAGACAGAGACAGAGACAGAGACAGAGACAGAGACAGAGACAGAGACAGAGACAGAGACAGAGACAGAGACAGAGACAGAGACAGAGACAGAGACAGAGACGGAGACAGAAACAGAGACAGAGACAGAGACAGAGACAGAGACAGAGACAGAGACAGAGACAGAGGCAGGGACGGAGACAGAGACAGAGACGGACGCAGAGACTGAGTCAGGGACAGAGACGGAAACAGAGACAGTTGCAGAGACATAGACAGAGACAGAGACAGAGGCAGAGACAGAGACAGAGACAGAGACAGAGACAAAGACAGAGACAGAGGCAGAGACACAGACAGAGCCAGAGACAGAGACAGAGACAGAGACAGAGACAGAGACAGCGGCAGAGACAGCGGCAGAGACTGAGGCAGAGACAGAGACGGAGGCAGAGACAAAGGCAGAGACAGGGACAGAGACAGAGACAGAGACAGAGACAGAGACAGAGACAGAGGCAGAGACTGAGACAGAGACAGAGACAGAGACAGAGACAGAGACAGAGACAGAGACAGAGACAGAGACAGAGACAGAGACAGAGACCGAGACAGAGACAGGGACAGAGACAGAGACAGGGACAGAGACAGAGACACAGAAAGAGACAGAGACAGAGACAGAGACAGAGGGAGAGACAGCGACAGAGACGGAGACAGAGGCAGAGACAGAGCCAGAGACAGAGACAGAGACGGACGCAGAGACTGAGCCAGGGACAGAGACGGAAACAGAGACAGTTGCAGAGACATAGACAGAGACAGAGACAGAGACAGAGACGGAGACAAAGACAGAGACAGAGGCAGAGACACAGACAGAGACAGAGACAGAGACAGAGACAGAGACAGAGACAGAGACAGAGATAGAGACAGCGGCAGAGACAGCGGCAGAGACTGAGACAGAGACAGAGACAGAGGCAGAGACAGAGACAGAGACAGGGACAGAGACAGAGACAGAGACGGAGATAGAGACAGAGACAGAGACAGAGACAGAGACAGAGACCGAGACAGAGGCAGAGACAGAGCCAGAGACAGAGACAGAGTCTCAGACAGAGACAGAGACAGAGACAGAGACAGAGACAGCGACAGGGACAGGGAGAGGGACAGGGACAGAGACAGAGGCAGAGACAGAGACAGAGACAGAGACAGAGACAGAGACAGAAACACAGACAGAGACAGATACGGGGACAGAGACAAAGGCAGAGATAGAGACAGAGACAGAGGCGGAGACAGAGGCAGAGGCACAGACACAGACAGAGACAAAGACAGAGACAGAGGCAGAGACAGAGACAGCGACAGGGACAGGGAGAGGGACATGGACAGAGACAGAGGCAGAGACAGGGACAGAGACAGAGACAGAAACAGAGACAGAGACAGAGACAGAGACAGAGACAGAGACAGAGACAGAGACAGAGACAGAGACAGAGACAGAGACAGAGACAGAGACAGAGACAGAGACAGAGACAGAGACGGAGACAGAAACAGAGACAGAGACAGAGACAGAGACAGAGACAGAGACAGAGACAGAGACAGAGGCAGAGACGGAGACAGAGACAGAGACGGACGCAGAGACTGAGCCAGGGACAGAGACGGAAACAGAGACAGTTGCAGAGACATAGACAGAGACAGAGACAGAGGCAGAGACAGAGACAGAGACAGAGACAGAGACAGAGACAGAGACAGAGACAAAGACAGAGACAGAGGCAGAGACACAGACAGAGCCAGAGACAGAGACAGAGACAGAGACAGAGACAGAGACAGAGACAGAGACAGCGGCAGAGACAGCGGCAGAGACTGAGGCAGAGACAGAGACGGAGGCAGAGACAAAGGCAGAGACAGGGACAGAGACAGAGACAGAGACAGAGACAGAGACAGAGACAGAGACAGAGACAGAGACAGAGGCAGAGACAGAGACAGAGACAGAGACAGAGACAGAGACAGAGGCAGAGACAGAGACAGAGACAGAGACAGAGGGAGAGACAGCGACAGAGACGGAGACAGAGGCAGAGACAGAGCCAGAGACAGAGACAGAGACTGAGACAGAGGGAGAGACAGCGACAGAGACAGAGACAGAGACAGAGACAGAGACAGAGACAGAGACAGAGACAGAGACAGAGACAGAGACAGAGACAAAGACAGAGACAGAGACAGAGACAGAGACAGAGACAGAGACAGAGACAGAGACAGAGACAGAGACGGAGACAGAGACAGAGACAGAGACAGAGACAGAGACAGCGACAGGGACAGGGAGAGGGACAGGGACAGAGACAGAGGCAGAGACAGAGACAGAGACAGAGACAGAGACAGAAACAGAGACAGAGACAGATACGGGGACAGAGACAGAGGCAGAGATAGAGACAGAGACAGAGACGGAGACAGAGGCAGAGGCACAGACACAGACAGAGACAAAGACAGAGACAGAGACAGAGACAGAGACAGCGACAGGGACAGGGACAGGGACAGGGAGAGGGACAGAGACAGAGACAGAGACAGAGACAGAGACAGAGACAGAGACAGAGACAGAGACAGAGACAGAGACAGAGACAGAGACAGAGACAGAGGCACAGACACAGACAGAGACAAAGACAGAGACAGGGACAGAGACAGAGACAGAGTCAGAGACAGAGACAGAGACAGGGACAGAGACAGAGACAGAGACAGAGGCAGAGACTGAGACAGAGACAGAGACAGAGACAGAGACAGAGACAGAGACAGAGACAGAGACTGAGACAGAGGCAGAGACAGAGACAGAGACAGAGACAGAGACAGAGACAGAGACAGAGACAGAGACAGAGACAGAGACAGAGACAGAGACAGAGACAGAGACAGAGACAGAGACAGAGACAGAGACAGAGACGGAGACAGTGACAGAGACGGAGACAAAGACAGAGACAGAGACAAAGACAGAGACGGAGACAGAGACGGAGACAGAGACAGAGACAGATGCATAGACAGAGACAGAGACAGAGACAGAGACAGAGACAGAGGTAGAGACAGAGACAGAGACAGAGACAGAGACTGAGACAGAGACTGAGACAGAGACAGAGACAGAGACAGAGACAGAGACAGGGGCAGAGACAGAGACAGAGACAGAGACAGAGACAGAGACAGATACAGAGACAGAGACAGAGACAGAGACAGAGACAGAGGCAGAGACAGAGACAGAGACAGAGACAGAGACAGAGACAGAGGGAGAGACAGCGACAGAGACAGAGACAGAGACAGAGACAGAGACAGAGACGGAGACAGAGGCAGAGGGAGAGACAGCGACAGAGACGGAGACAGAGGCAGAGACAGAGACAGAGACAGAGACAGAGGGAGAGACAGCGACAGAGACAGAGACAGAGACAGAGACAGAGACAGAGACAGAGACAGAGACAGAGACAGAGACAGAGACAGAGACAGAGACAGAGACGGAGACAGAGGCAGAGACACAGACAGAGACAAAGGCAGAGACAGAGACAGAGACTGAGACAGCGACAGAGACAGAGACAGAGACAGAGACAGAGACAGAGACAGAGACAGAGACAGAGACAGAGACAGAGACAGAGACAGAGACAGAGACAGAGACAGAGACAGAGACAGAGACAGAGACAGAGACAGAGACAGAGACAGAGACAGAGACAGAGACAGAGACAGAGACAGAGACAGAGACAGAGACAGAGACAGAGACAGAGATAGAGAGAGAGACAGAGACGGAGACAGAAACAGAGACAGTGACAGATACAGAGACAGAGACAGTGACAGCGACAGGGACAGGGAGAGGGACAGGGACAGAGACAGATACGGGGACAGAGACAGAAGCAGAGATAGAGACAGAGACAGAGACGGAGACAGAGGCAGAGGCACAGACACAGACAGAGACAAAGACAGAGACAGAGACAGGGACAGAGACAGAGACAGAGTCAGAGACAGAGACAGAGACAGGGACAGAGACAGAGACAGAGACAGAGGCAGAGACTGAGACAGAGACAGAGACAGAGACAGAGACAGAGACAGAGACAGAGACAGAGACAGAGACAGAGACGGAGACAGAGGCAGAGACACAGACAGAGACAAAGGCAGAGACAGAGACAGAGACTGAGACAGCGACAGAGACAGAGACAGAGACAGAGACAGAGACAGAGACAGAGACAGAGACAGAGACAGAGACAGAGACAGAGACAGAGACAGAGACAGAGACAGAGACAGAGACAGAGACAGAGACAGAGACAGAGACAGAGACAGAGACAGAGACAGAGACAGAGACAGAGACAGAGACAGAGACAGAGACAGAGGCAGAGACAGAGACAGAGACAGAGACAGAGACAGAGACAGAGACAGCGACAGGGACAGGGAGAGGGTCAGGGACAGAGACAGAGGCAGAGACAGAGACAGAGACTGAGACGGAGACAGAGACAGAGACAGAGACAGAGACGGAGACAGAAACAGAGACAGAGACAGAGACAGAGACAGAGACAGAGACAGAGACGGAGACAGAGACAGAGACAGAGACAGAGACAGAGACGGAGACAGAAACAGAGACAGAGACAGAGACAGAGACAGAGACAGAGACAGAGACAGAGACAGAGGCAGGGACGGAGACAGAGACAGAGACGGACGCAGAGACTGAGTCAGGGACAGAGACGGAAACAGAGACAGTTGCAGAGACATAGACAGAGACAGAGACAGAGGCAGAGACAGAGACAGAGACAGAGACAGAGACAAAGACAGAGACAGAGGCAGAGACACAGACAGAGCCAGAGACAGAGACAGAGACAGAGACAGAGACAGAGACAGCGGCAGAGACAGCGGCAGAGACTGAGGCAGAGACAGAGATGGAGGCAGAGACAAAGGCAGAGACAGGGACAGAGACAGAGACAGAGACAGAGACAGAGACAGAGACAGAGGCAGAGACTGAGACAGAGACTGAGACAGAGACAGAGACAGAGACAGAGACAGAGACAGGGGCAGAGACAGAGACAGAGACAGAGACAGAGACAGAGACAGATACAGAGACAGAGACAGAGACAGAGACAGAGACAGAGGCAGAGACAGAGACAGAGACAGAGACAGAGACAGAGACAGAGGGAGAGACAGCGACAGAGACAGAGACAGAGACAGAGACAGAGACAGAGACGGAGACAGAGGCAGAGGGAGAGACAGCGACAGAGACGGAGACAGAGGCAGAGACAGAGACAGAGACAGAGACAGAGGGAGAGACAGCGACAGAGACAGAGACAGAGACAGAGACAGAGACAGAGACAGAGACAGAGACAGAGACAGAGACAGAGACAGAGACAGAGACAGAGACGGAGACAGAGGCAGAGACACAGACAGAGACAAAGGCAGAGACAGAGACAGAGACTGAGACAGCGACAGAGACAGAGACAGAGACAGAGACAGAGACAGAGACAGAGACAGAGACAGAGACAGAGACAGAGACAGAGACAGAGACAGAGACAGAGACAGAGACAGAGACAGAGACAGAGACAGAGACAGAGACAGAGACAGAGACAGAGACAGAGACAGAGACAGAGACAGAGACAGAGACAGAGACAGAGACAGAGACAGAGACAGAGACAGAGACAGAGATAGAGAGAGAGACAGAGACGGAGACAGAAACAGAGACAGTGACAGATACAGAGACAGAGACAGTGACAGCGACAGGGACAGGGAGAGGGACAGGGACAGAGACAGATACGGGGACAGAGACAGAAGCAGAGATAGAGACAGAGACAGAGACGGAGACAGAGGCAGAGGCACAGACACAGACAGAGACAAAGACAGAGACAGAGACAGGGACAGAGACAGAGACAGAGTCAGAGACAGAGACAGAGACAGGGACAGAGACAGAGACAGAGACAGAGGCAGAGACTGAGACAGAGACAGAGACAGAGACAGAGACAGAGACAGAGACAGAGACAGAGACAGAGACAGAGACGGAGACAGAGGCAGAGACACAGACAGAGACAAAGGCAGAGACAGAGACAGAGACTGAGACAGCGACAGAGACAGAGACAGAGACAGAGACAGAGACAGAGACAGAGACAGAGACAGAGACAGAGACAGAGACAGAGACAGAGACAGAGACAGAGACAGAGACAGAGACAGAGACAGAGACAGAGACAGAGACAGAGACAGAGACAGAGACAGAGACAGAGACAGAGACAGAGACAGAGACAGAGACAGAGACAGAGGCAGAGACAGAGACAGAGACAGAGACAGAGACAGAGACAGAGACAGAGACAGCGACAGGGACAGGGAGAGGGTCAGGGACAGAGACAGAGGCAGAGACAGAGACAGAGACTGAGACGGAGACAGAGACAGAGACAGAGACAGAGACGGAGACAGAAACAGAGACAGAGACAGAGACAGAGACAGAGACAGAGACAGAGACGGAGACAGAGGCAGAGACGGAGACAGAGACAGAGATAGAGACAGAGGCAGAGACAGAGACAGAGACAGGGACAAAGACAGAGACAGAGACGGAGATAGAGACAGAGACAGAGACAGAAACAGCGACAGGGACAGGGAGAGGGACAGGGACAGAGACAGAGGCAGAGACAGAGACAGAGACAGAGACAGAAACAGAGACAGAGACAGAGACAGAGACAGAGACAGAGACAGAGACAGAGACAGAGACAGAGACAGAGACAGAGACAGAGACAGAGACAGAGACAGAGACAGAGACAGAGACGGAGACAGAAACAGAGACAGAGACAGAGACAGAGACAGAGACAGAGACAGAGACAGAGACAGAGGCAGGGACGGAGACAGAGACAGAGACGGACGCAGAGACTGAGTCAGGGACAGAGACGGAAACAGAGACAGTTGCAGAGACATAGACAGAGACAGAGACAGAGGCAGAGACAGAGACAGAGACAGAGACAGAGACAAAGACAGAGACAGAGGCAGAGACACAGACAGAGCCAGAGACAGAGACAGAGACAGAGACAGAGACAGAGACAGCGGCAGAGACAGCGGCAGAGACTGAGGCAGAGACAGAGACGGAGGCAGAGACAAAGGCAGAGACAGGGACAGAGGCAGAGACAGAGACAGAGACAGAGACAGAGACAGAGGCAGAGACTGAGACAGAGACAGAGACAGAGACAGAGACAGAGACAGAGACAGAGACAGAGACAGAGACAGAGACAGAGACAGAGACCGAGACAGAGACAGGGACAGAGACAGAGACAGGGACAGAGACAGAGACACAGAAAGAGACAGAGACAGAGACAGAGACAGAGGGAGAGACAGCGACAGAGACGGAGACAGAGGCAGAGACAGAGCCAGAGACAGAGACAGAGACGGACGCAGAGACTGAGCCAGGGACAGAGACGGAAACAGAGACAGTTGCAGAGACATAGACAGAGACAGAGACAGAGACAGAGACGGAGACAAAGACAGAGACAGAGGCAGAGACACAGACAGAGACAGAGACAGAGACAGAGACAGAGACAGAGACAGAGACAGAGATAGAGACAGCGGCAGAGACAGCGGCAGAGACTGAGACAGAGACAGAGACAGAGGCAGAGACAGAGACAGAGACAGGGACAGAGACAGAGACAGAGACGGAGATAGAGACAGAGACAGAGACAGAGACCGAGACAGAGGCAGAGACAGAGCCAGAGACAGAGACAGAGTCTCAGACAGAGACAGAGACAGAGACAGAGACAGAGACAGCGACAGGGACAGGGAGAGGGACAGGGACAGAGACAGAGGCAGAGACAGAGACAGAGACAGAGACAGAGACAGAGACAGAAACACAGACAGAGACAGATACGGGGACAGAGACAAAGGCAGAGATAGAGACAGAGACAGAGGCGGAGACAGAGGCAGAGGCACAGACACAGACAGAGACAAAGACAGAGACAGAGGCAGAGACAGAGACAGCGACAGGGACAGGGAGAGGGACATGGACAGAGACAGAGGCAGAGACAGGGACAGAGACAGAGACAGAAACAGAGACAGAGACAGAGACAGAGACAGAGACAGAGACAGAGACAGAGACAGAGACAGAGACAGAGACAGAGACAGAGACAGAGACAGAGACAGAGACAGAGACAGAGACGGAGACAGAAACAGAGACAGAGACAGAGACAGAGACAGAGACAGAGACAGAGACAGAGACAGAGGCAGAGACGGAGACAGAGACAGAGACGGACGCAGAGACTGAGCCAGGGACAGAGACGGAAACAGAGACAGTTGCAGAGACATAGACAGAGACAGAGACAGAGGCAGAGACAGAGACAGAGACAGAGACAGAGACAGAGACAGAGACAGAGACAAAGACAGAGACAGAGGCAGAGACACAGACAGAGCCAGAGACAGAGACAGAGACAGAGACAGAGACAGAGACAGAGACAGAGACAGCGGCAGAGACAGCGGCAGAGACTGAGGCAGAGACAGAGACGGAGGCAGAGACAAAGGCAGAGACAGGGACAGAGACAGAGACAGAGACAGAGACAGAGACAGAGACAGAGACAGAGACAGAGACAGAGGCAGAGACAGAGACAGAGACAGAGACAGAGACAGAGACAGAGGCAGAGACAGAGACAGAGACAGAGACAGAGGGAGAGACAGCGACAGAGACGGAGACAGAGGCAGAGACAGAGCCAGAGACAGAGACAGAGACTGAGACAGAGGGAGAGACAGCGACAGAGACAGAGACAGAGACAGAGACAGATACAGAGACAGAGACAGAGACAGAGACAGAGACAGAGACAGAGACAAAGACAGAGACAGAGACAGAGACAGAGACAGAGACAGAGACAGAGACAGAGACAGAGACAGAGACGGAGACAGAGACAGAGACAGAGACAGAGACAGAGACAGCGACAGGGACAGGGAGAGGGACAGGGACAGAGACAGAGGCAGAGACAGAGACAGAGACAGAGACAGAGACAGAAACAGAGACAGAGACAGATACGGGGACAGAGACAGAGGCAGAGATAGAGACAGAGACAGAGACGGAGACAGAGGCAGAGGCACAGACACAGACAGAGACAAAGACAGAGACAGAGACAGAGACAGAGACAGCGACAGGGACAGGGACAGGGAGAGGGACAGAGACAGAGACAGAGACAGAGACAGAGACAGAGACAGAGACAGAGACAGAGACAGAGACAGAGACAGAGACAGAGACAGAGACAGAGGCACAGACACAGACAGAGACAAAGACAGAGACAGGGACAGAGACAGAGACAGAGTCAGAGACAGAGACAGAGACAGGGACAGAGACAGAGACAGAGACAGAGGCAGAGACTGAGACAGAGACAGAGACAGAGACAGAGACAGAGACAGAGACAGAGACAGAGACTGAGACAGAGGCAGAGACAGAGACAGAGACAGAGACAGAGACAGAGACAGAGACAGAGACAGAGACAGAGACAGAGACAGAGACAGAGACAGAGACAGAGACAGAGACAGAGACAGAGACAGAGACAGAGACGGAGACAGTGACAGAGACGGAGACAAAGACAGAGACAGAGACAAAGACAGAGACGGAGACAGAGACGGAGACAGAGACAGAGACAGATGCATAGACAGAGACAGAGACAGAGACAGAGACAGAGACAGAGGTAGAGACAGAGACAGAGACAGAGACAGAGACTGAGACAGAGACTGAGACAGAGACAGAGACAGAGACAGAGACAGAGACAGGGGCAGAGACAGAGACAGAGACAGAGACAGAGACAGAGACAGATACAGAGACAGAGACAGAGACAGAGACAGAGACAGAGGCAGAGACAGAGACAGAGACAGAGACAGAGACAGAGACAGAGGGAGAGACAGCGACAGAGACAGAGACAGAGACAGAGACAGAGACAGAGACGGAGACAGAGGCAGAGGGAGAGACAGCGACAGAGACGGAGACAGAGGCAGAGACAGAGACAGAGACAGAGACAGAGGGAGAGACAGCGACAGAGACAGAGACAGAGACAGAGACAGAGACAGAGACAGAGACAGAGACAGAGACAGAGACAGAGACAGAGACAGAGACAGAGACGGAGACAGAGGCAGAGACACAGACAGAGACAAAGGCAGAGACAGAGACAGAGACTGAGACAGCGACAGAGACAGAGACAGAGACAGAGACAGAGACAGAGACAGAGACAGAGACAGAGACAGAGACAGAGACAGAGACAGAGACAGAGACAGAGACAGAGACAGAGACAGAGACAGAGACAGAGACAGAGACAGAGACAGAGACAGAGACAGAGACAGAGACAGAGACAGAGACAGAGACAGAGACAGAGACAGAGATAGAGAGAGAGACAGAGACGGAGACAGAAACAGAGACAGTGACAGATACAGAGACAGAGACAGTGACAGCGACAGGGACAGGGAGAGGGACAGGGACAGAGACAGATACGGGGACAGAGACAGAAGCAGAGATAGAGACAGAGACAGAGACGGAGACAGAGGCAGAGGCACAGACACAGACAGAGACAAAGACAGAGACAGAGACAGGGACAGAGACAGAGACAGAGTCAGAGACAGAGACAGAGACAGGGACAGAGACAGAGACAGAGACAGAGGCAGAGACTGAGACAGAGACAGAGACAGAGACAGAGACAGAGACAGAGACAGAGACAGAGACAGAGACAGAGACGGAGACAGAGGCAGAGACACAGACAGAGACAAAGGCAGAGACAGAGACAGAGACTGAGACAGCGACAGAGACAGAGACAGAGACAGAGACAGAGACAGAGACAGAGACAGAGACAGAGACAGAGACAGAGACAGAGACAGAGACAGAGACAGAGACAGAGACAGAGACAGAGACAGAGACAGAGACAGAGACAGAGACAGAGACAGAGACAGAGATAGAGACAGAGACAGAGACGGAGACAGAAACAGAGACAGAGACAGATACAGAGACAGAGACAGAGACAGAGACAGAGACAGAGACAGAGACAGAGGCAGAGACAGAGACGGACGCAGAGACGGACGCAGACACTGAGCCAGGGACAGAGACGGAAACAGAGACAGTTGCAGAGACATAGACAGAGACAGAGACAGAGACAGAGACAGAGACAGAGACGGAGACAAAGACAGAGACAGAGGCAGAGACACAGACAGAGACAGAGACGGAGACAGAGACAGAGACAGAGACGGAGACAGAGAGACATAGGCACGGAGGCAGAGATGCAGAGACAGAGACAAAGAGACAGAGGTAGAGGCACACAGGCAGAGACCCAGAGACAGAGACAGAGACAGAGATAGAGACAGAGACAGAGACAGAGACAGAGACAGAGACAGAGATAGAGACAGAGACAGAGAGACATAGGCACGGAGGCAGAGATGCAGAGACACAGACAAAGAGACAGAGGCAGAGGCACACAAGCAGAGACCCAGAGACAGAGACAGAGACAGAGATAGAGACAGAGACAGTGACAGAGATAGAGACAGAGACAGAGACAGAGACAGAGACAGAGACAGAGACAGAGACAGAGACAGAGACAGAGACAGAGACAGAGACAGAGATAGCGACAGGGACAGGGAGAGGGACAGGGACAGAGACAGAGGCGGAGACAGAGACAGAGACAGGGACAGAGACGGAGGCAGAGTCTCAGACAGAGAAAGAGACAGAGACAGAGACAGAGACAGATACGGAGACAGAGACAGCGACAGAGACAGAGACAGAGACAGAGGCAGAGACAGAGACAGAGACAGAGACAGAGGCAGAGACAGCGACAGGGACAGGGAGAGGGACAGGGACAGAGACAGAGGCGGAGACAGAGACAGAGGCAGAGACAGAGACAGAGACAGAGACAGAGGTAGAGACAGAGACAGAGACAGAGACAGAGACAGAGACAGAGACAGAGACAGAGACAGAGACAGAGACAGAGACAGAGACAGAGACAGAGACAGAGATAGCGACAGGGACAGGGAGAGGGACAGGGACAGAGACAGAGACGGAGACAGAGACAGAGACAGAGACAGAGACGAAGACAGAGAGACATAGGCACGGAGGCAGAGATGCAGAGACAGAGACAAAGAGACAGAGGCAGAGGCACACAGGCAGAGACCCAGAGACAGAGACAGAGACAGAGATAGAGACAGAAACAGAGACAGATATAGAGACAGAGACAGAGACAGAGACAGACACAGAGACAGAGACAGAGACAGAGACAGAGACAGAGACAGAGACAGAGACAGAGACAGAGACAGAGACAGAGACAGAGACAGAGACGGAGGCAGAGTCTCAGACAGAGAAAGAGACAGAGACAGAGACAGAGACAGAGACAGATACGGAGACAGAGACAGCGACAGAGACAGAGACAGAGACAGAGACAGAGACAGAGACAGAGACAGAGACAGAGACAGAGACAGAGACAGAGACAGAGACAGAGACAGAGACAAAGACAGAGGCAGAGTCGCAGACAGAGACAGAGACAGAGACAGAGACTGAGACAGAGGCAGAGACAGAGACAGAGACAGAGACATAGGCAGTGACAGAGAAAGAGACAGAGACAGAGACAGAGACAGAGACAGAGACAGAGACAGAGACAGAGGCAGAGACAGAGACAGAGACAGAGACAGAGACAGAGACAGAGACAGAGACAGAGACAGAGACAGAGACAGAGACAGAGACAGAGACAGAGACAGAGACAGAGACAGAGACGGAGGCAGAGTCTCAGACAGAGAAAGAGACAGAGACAGAGACAGAGACAGATACGGAGACAGAGACAGCGACAGAGACAGAGACAGAGACAGAGACAGAGACAGAGACAGAGACAGAGACAGAGACGGAGACAGTGACAGAGACAGAGACAGAGACAGAGACGGAGACAAAGACCGAGACAGACGCAGAGACTGGGACAGAGGCAGAGACAAAGACGGACACAGAGACAGAGACAAAAACAGGGACAGAGACAGAGACAGAGACAGAGACAGAGACAGAGACAGGGATAGAGACAGAGACAGAGACAGAGACAGAGACAGAGGCAGAGACTCAGACTGAGACAGAGACAGATACGGGGACAGAGAGAGAGGCAGAGATAGAGATAGAGACAGAGACGGAGACAGAGTCAGAGACACAGACAGAGACAAAGACAGAGACAGAGACAGAGACAGAGACAGAGACAGAGACAGCGACAGGGACAGGGAGAGGGACAGGCACAGAGACAGAGACAGAGACAGAGACAGAGACAGAGACAGCGACAGGGACAGGGAGAGGGACAGGCACAGAGACAGAGACAGAGACAGAGACAGAGACAGAGACAGGGACAGAGACAGAGACAGGGACAGAGACAGAGACAGAGACAGAGACAGAGACAGAGGCAGAGACAGAG
>CAMAOD020000166.1:72500-117500 GCA_945859595.2 Megachile willughbiella
AGACAGAGACAGAGACAGAGACAGAGACAGAGACAGAGACAGCGACAGGGACAGGGAGAGGGTCAGGGACAGAGACAGAGGCGGAGACAGAGACAGAGACAGAGACAGCGACAGGGACAGGGAGAGGGACAGGGACAGAGACAGAGGCAGAGACAGAGACAGAGACAGAGACGGAGACAGAGACAGAGACAGAGACAGAGACAGAGAGACATAGGCACGGAGGCAGGGATGCAGAGACAGAGACAAAGAGACAGAGGCAGAGGCACACAGGCAGAGACCCAGAGACAGAGACAGAGACAGAGATAGAGACAGAAACAGAGACAGATATAGAGACAGAGACAGAGACAGAGACAGAGACAGAGACAGAGACAGAGACAGAGGCAGAGACAGAGACAGAGACAGAGACAGAGACAGAGACAGAGACAGAGATAGCGACAGGGACAGGGAGAGGGACAGGGACAGAGACAGAGGCGGAGACAGAGACAGAGACAGGGACAGAGACAGAAACAGAGACAGAGACGGAGACAGAGAGACATAGGCACGGAGGCAGAGATGCAGAGACAGAGACAAAGAGACAGAGGTAGAGGCACACAGGCAGAGACCCAGAGACAGAGACAGAGACAGAGATAGAGACAGAGACAGAGACAGAGACAGAGACAGAGACAGAGATAGAGACAGAGACAGAGAGACATAGGCACGGAGGCAGAGATGCAGAGACAGAGACAAAGAGACAGAGGCAGAGGCACACAAGCAGAGACCCAGAGACAGAGACAGAGACAGAGATAGAGACAGAGACAGTGACAGAGATAGAGACAGAGACAGAGACAGAGACAGAGACAGAGACAGAGACAGAGACAGATACAGAGACAGAGACAGAGACAGAGACAGAGATAGCGACAGGGACAGGGAGAGGGACAGGGACAGAGACAGAGGCGGAGACAGAGACAGAGACAGGGACAGAGACAGAAACAGAGACAGAGACAGATACGGGGACAGAGACAGAGGCAGGGACAGGGACAGAGACAGAGACGACGACAGAGGCAGAGGCACAGACACAGACAGAGACAAAGACAGAGACAGAGACAGAGACAGAGGCAGAGACAGCGACAGGGACAGGGAGAGGAACAGGGACAGAGACAGAGGCGGAGACAGAGACAGAGACAGAGACAGAGACAGAGAGACATAGGCACGGAGGCAGAGATGCAGAGACAGAGACAAAGAGACAGAGGCAGAGGCACACAAGCAGATACCCAGAGACAGAGACAGAGACAGAGATAGAGACAGAGACAGTGACAGAGATAGAGACAGAGACAGAGACAGAGACAGAGACAGAGACAGAGACAGAGACAGAGACAGAGACAGAGACAGAGACAGAGATAGCGACTGGGACAGGGAGAGGGACAGGGACAGAGACAGAGGCGGAGACAGAGACAGAGACAGGGACAGAGACAGAAACAGAGACAGAGACAGATACGGGGACAGAGACAGAGGCAGGGACAGGGACAGAGACAGAGACGACGACAGAGGCAGAGGCACAGACACAGACAGAGACAAAGACAGAGACAGAGACAGAGACAGAGACAGCGACAGGGACAGAGACAGAGACAGAGACAGAGACAGAGACAGAGACAGAGACAGAGAGACATAGGCACGGAGGCAGAGATGCAGAGACAGAGACAAAGAGACAGAGGCAGAGGCACACAGGCAGAGACCCAGAGACAGAGACAGAGACAGAGATAGAGACAGAAACAGAGACAGATATAGAGACAGAGACAGAGACAGAGACAGAGACAGAGACAGAGACAGAGACAGAGACAGAGACAGAGGCAGAGACAGAGACAGAGACAGAGACAGAGACAGAGAGAGAGACAGAGACAGAGACAGAGACAGAGACAGAGACAGAGACAGGGACAGAGACAGAGGTGGAGACAGAGACAGAGACAGAGACAGCGACAGGGACAGGGAGAGGGACAGGGACAGAGACAGAGGCAGAGACAGAGACAGAGACAGAGACAGAGACGGAGACAGTGACAGAGACACAGACAGAGACAGCGACAGGGACAGGGGGAGGGACAGGGACAGAGACAGAGGCAGAGACAGAGACAGAGACAGAGACGGAGACAGAGACAGAGACAGAGACAGAGACAGAGACAGAGACAGAGAGACATAGGCACGGAGGCAGAGATGCAGAGACAGAGACAAAGAGACAGAGGTAGAGGCACACAGGCAGAGACCCAGAGACAGAGACAGAGACAGAGAAAGAGACAGAGACAGAGACAGAGATAGAGACAGAGACAGAGACAGAGACAGAGACAGAGGCAGAGACAGAGACAGAGACAGAGACAGAGACAGAGGCAGAGACAGCGACAGGGACAGGGAGAGGGACAGGTACAGAGACAGAGGCGGAGACAGAGACAGAGACAGGGACAGAGACAGAAACAGAGACAGAGACAGATACGGGGACAGAGACAGAGGCAGGGACAGGGACAGAGACAGAGACGACGACAGAGGCAGAGGCACAGACACAGACAGAGACAAAGACAGAGACAGAGACAGAGACAGAGACAGCGACAGGGACAGAGACAGAGACAGAGACAGAGACAGAGACAGAGACAGAGACAGAGAGACATAGGCACGGAGGCAGAGATGCAGAGACAGAGACAAAGAGACAGAGGCAGAGGCACACAGGCAGAGACCCAGAGACAGAGACAGAGACAGAGATAGAGACAGAAACAGAGACAGATATAGAGACAGAGACAGAGACAGAGACAGAGACAGAGACAGAGACAGAGACAGAGACAGAGACAGAGGCAGAGACAGAGACAGAGACAGAGACAGAGACAGAGAGAGAGACAGAGACAGAGACAGAGACAGAGACAGAGACAGAGACAGGGACAGAGACAGAGGTGGAGACAGAGACAGAGACAGAGACAGCGACAGGGACAGGGAGAGGGACAGGGACAGAGACAGAGGCAGAGACAGAGACAGAGACAGAGACAGAGACGGAGACAGTGACAGAGACACAGACAGAGACAGCGACAGGGACAGGGGGAGGGACAGGGACAGAGACAGAGGCAGAGACAGAGACAGAGACAGAGACGGAGACAGAGACAGAGACAGAGACAGAGACAGAGACAGAGACAGAGAGACATAGGCACGGAGGCAGAGATGCAGAGACAGAGACAAAGAGACAGAGGTAGAGGCACACAGGCAGAGACCCAGAGACAGAGACAGAGACAGAGAAAGAGACAGAGACAGAGACAGAGATAGAGACAGAGACAGAGACAGAGACAGAGACAGAGGCAGAGACAGAGACAGAGACAGAGACAGAGACAGAGGCAGAGACAGCGACAGGGACAGGGAGAGGGACAGGTACAGAGACAGAGGCGGAGACAGAGACAGAGACAGAGACAGAGACAGAGACAGAGACAGAGACAGAGGTAGAGACAGAGACAGAGACAGAGACAGAGACAGAGACAGAGACAGAGACAGAGACAGAGACAGAGACAGAGACAGAGACAGAGACAGAGACAGAGACAGAGACAGAGACAGAGACAGAGACAGAGACAGAGACAGAGACAGAGACAGAGACAGAGACAGAGACAGAGACAGAGACAGAGACAGAGACACAGACAGAGACAGACACAGAGACAGAGACAGCGACAGGGACAGGGAGAGGGACAGGGACAGAGACAGATGCGGAGACAGAGACAGAGACAGAGACAGAGACAGAGACAGAGACGGAGACAGAGGCCGAGACAGAGACAGAGACAGAGAGACATAGGCACGGAGGCAGAGATGCAGAGACAGAGACAAAGAGACAGAGGCAGAGGCACACAGGCAGAGACCCAGAGACAGAGACAGAGACAGAGATAGAGACAGAGACAGGGACAGAGATAGAGACAGAGACAGAGACAGAGACAGAGACAGAGACAGAGACAGAGACAGAGACAGCGACAGGGACAGGGAGAGGGACAGGGACAGAGACAGAGGCGGAGACAGAGACAGAGACAGGGACAGAGACAGAAACAGAGACAGAAACAGATACGGGGACAGAGACAGGGGCAGAGATAGAGACAGAGACAGAGACGGAGACAGAGGCAGAGGCACAGACACAGACAGAGACAAAGACAGAGACAGAGACAGAGACACAGACGGCGACAGGGACAGGGAGAGGGACAGGTACAGAGACAGAGACAGAGACAGAGACAGAGACGGAGACAGAGGCAGAGACACAGACAGAGACAAAGACAGAGACAGAGACAGAGACAGAGACAGCGACAGGGACAGGGAGAGGGACAGAGACAGAGGCAGAGACAGAGACAGAGACAGAGACGGAGACAGAGACAGAGAGAGAGACAGAGACAGAGAGACATAGGCACGGAGGCAGAGATGCAGAGACACAGACAAAGAGACAGAGGCAGAGGCACACAGGCAGAGACCCAGAGACAGAGACAGAGACAGAGATAGAGACAGAGACAGTGACAGAGATAGAGGCAGAGACAGAGACGGAGACAGAGACAGAGACAGAGACAGAGACAGAGGCAGAGACAGCGACAGGGACAGGGAGAGGGACAGGGACAGGGAGAGGGACAGGGACAGAGACAGAGGGAGAGACAGCGACAGAGACAGAGACAGAGACAGAGACAGAGTCAGAGACAGAGGGAGAGACAGCGACAGAGACAGAGACAGAGGCAGAGACAGAGCCAGAGACAGAGACAGAAACAGAGACAGAGGGAGAGACAGCGACAGAGACAGAGACAGAGACAGAGACAGAGTCAGAGACAGACACAGAGACAGAGACAGAGACAGAGACAGAAACAGAGACAGAGACAGAGGCATAGACAGGGACAGAGACAGAGACAGAGACAGAGACAGAGACAGAGACAGAGACAGAGACAGAGGCAAAGACAGAGACAGAGACAGAGACGGAGACAAAGACCGAGACAGAGGCAGAGACAGACAGAGACAGAGACAGAGACAGAGGCAGAGACTGAGACAGAGACAGAGACAGAGGCAGAGACAGAAACAGAGACAGAGACAGAGACAGGGACAGAGACAGAGACATCGACGGAGATAGAGGCAGAGACAGAGACAGAGACGTTGAACGAGACAGAGGCAGAGACAGAGCCAGAGACAGAGACAGAGACAGAGACAGAGGGAGAGACAGCGACAGAGACAGAGACAGAGGCAGAGACAGAGCCAGAGACAGAGACAGAAACAGAGACAGAGGGAGAGACAGCGACAGAGACAGAGACAGAGACAGAGACAGAGGCAGAGACAGAGACAGAGACAGAGACAGAGACAGAGACAGAGACAGAGACAGAGACAGGGACAGGGAGAGGGACAGGGACAGAGACAGAGGCGGAGACAGAGACAGAGACAGGGACAGAGACAGAAACAGAGACAGAGACAGATACGGGGACAGAGACAGAGGCAGGGACAGGGACAGAGACGGAGACGGAGACAGAGGCAGAGGCACAGACACAGACAGAGACAAAGACAGAGACAGAGACAGAGACAGAGACAGAGACAGGGACAGAGACAGAGACAGAGACAGAGACAGAGACAGAGACAGAGACAGAGACAGAGACAGAGACAGAGACAGAGAGACATAGGCACGGAGGCAGAGATGCAGAGACAGAGACAAAGAGACAGAGGCAGAGGCACACAGGCAGAGACCCAGAGACAGAGACAGAGACAGAGATAGAGACAGAAACAGAGACAGATATAGAGACAGAGACAGAGACAGAGACAGACACAGAGACAGAGACAGAGACAGAGGCAGAGACAGAGACAGAGACAGAGACAGAGACAGAGACAGAGACAGAGACAGAGACAGCGACAGGGACAGGGAGAGGGACAGGGACAGAGACAGAGGCGGAGACAGAGACAGAGACAGGGACAGAGACAGAAACAGAGACAGAGACAGAGACAGATACGGGGACAGAGACAGAGGCAGGGACAGGGACAGAGACAGAGACGGAGACAGAGGCAGAGGCACAGACAGAGACAGATACGGGGACAGAGACAGAGGCAGAGATAGGGACAGAGACAGAGACGGAGACAGAGGCAGAGGCACAGACACAGAGAGAGACAAAGACAGAGACAGAGACAGAGACAGAGACAGAGACAAAGACAGAGACAGAAACAGGGACAGAGACAGAGACAGAAACAGAGACAGAGACAGAGACAAAGACAGAGACAGAGACAGAGACGGAGACAGGGACAGAGACAGATGCATAGACAGAGGCAGAGACAGAGACAGAGACAGAGACAGAGGTAGAGACAGAGACAGAGACAGAGACAGAGACAGAGACAGCGACAGAGACAGAAACAGGGACAGAGACAGAGACAGAAACAGAGACAGAGACAGTGATAGAGACAGAGACGGAGACAGGGACAGAGACAGATGCATAGACAGAGACAGAGACAGAGACAGAGACAGAGACAGAGGTAGAGACAGAGACAGAGACAGAGACAGAGACAGAGACAGCGACAGGGACAGGGAGAGGGACAGGGACAGAGACAGAGGCAGAGACAGAGACAGAGACAGAGACGGAGACAGAGACAGAGACAGAGACAGAGACAGAGACAGAGAGACATAGGCACGGAGGCAGAGATGCAGAGACAGAGACAAAGAGACAGAGGCAGAGGCACAGAGGCAGAGACCCAGAGACAGAGACAGAGACAGAGACAGAGACAGAGACAGAGACAGAGACAGAGACAGAGACAGAGACAGAGACAGAGACAGAGACAGAGACAGAGACAGAGACAGAGACGGAGACAGTGACAGAGACAGAGACAGAGACAAAGACAGAGACAGAAACAGGGACAGAGACAGAGACAGAAACAGAGACAGAGACAAAGACAGAGACAGAGACAGGGAGGGGGACAGGGACAGAGACAGAGGCAGAGACAGAGACAGAGACAGAGACGGAGACAGAGACCGAGACAGAGACAGAGACAGAGAGACATAGGCACGGAGGCAGAGATGCAGAGACAGAGGCAGAGGCACACAGGCAGAGACCCAGAGACAGAGACAGAGACAGAGATAGAGACAGAGACAGAGACAGAGATAGAGACAGAGACAGAGACTGAGACAGAGACAGAGACAGAGACAGAGACAGAGACAGATACGGGGACAGAGATAGAGGCAGTTATAGAGATAGAGACAGAGACGGAGACAGAGTCAGAGACACAGACAGAGACAAAGACAGAGACAGAGACAGAGACAGAGACAGCGACAGGGACAGAGACAGAGACGGAGACAGAGACAGAGACAGAGACAGAGACAGAAACAGAGACAGAGACAGAGACAGAGACAGAGACGGGCGCAGAGACTGAGACAGAGGCAGAGACAGAGACAGAGACAGAGACATAGGCAGTGACAGAGAAAGAGACAGAGACAGAGACAGAGACAGAGACAGAGACAGAGACAGAGGCAGAGACAGAGACAGAGACAGAGACAGAGACAGAGACAGAGACAGAGACAGAGACGGAGACAGAGACAGAGACAGAGACAGAGACAGAGACAGAGACAGAGACAGAGACAGAGACAGAGACGGAGGCAGAGTCTCAGACAGAGAAAGAGACAGAGACAGAGACAGAGACAGATACGGAGACAGAGACAGAGACAGAGACAGAGACAGAGACAGAGACAGAGACAGAGACAGAGACAGAGACAGAGACAGAGACAGAGACGGAGGCAGAGTCTCAGACATAGAAAGAGACAGAGACAGAGACAGAGACAGATACGGAGACAGAGACAGCGACAGAGACAGAGACAGAGACAGAGACAGAGACAGAGACAGAGACAGAGACAGAGACAGAGACAGAGACAGAGACAGAGACAGAGACAGAGACTGAGACAGAGGCAGAGACAGAGACAGAGACAGAGATAGAGACAGAGACAGAGACTGAGACAGAGACAGAGACAGAGACAGATACGGGGACAGAGATAGAGGCAGAGATAGAGATAGAGACAGAGACGGAGACAGAGTCAGAGACACAGACAGAGACAAAGACAGAGACAGAGACAGAGACAGAGACAGCGACAGGGACAGAGACAGAGACGGAGACAGAGACAGAGACAGAGACAGAGACAGAAACAGAGACAGAGACAGAGAAAGAGACAGAGACGGGCGCAGAGACTGAGACAGAGGCAGAGACAGAGACAGAGACAGAGACATAGGCAGTGACAGAGAAAGAGACAGAGACAGAGACAGAGACAGAGACAGAGACAGAGGCAGAGACAGAGACAGAGACAGAGACAGAGACAGAGACAGAGACAGAGACAGAGACAGAGACAGAGACAGAGACAGAGACAGAGACAGAGACAGAGACAGAGACAGAGACAGAGACAGAGGCAGAGACAGAGACAGAGACAGAGACAGAGACAGCGACAGGGACAGGGAGAGGGACAGGGACAGAGACAGAGGCAGAGACAGAGACAGAGACAGAGACGGAGACAGAGACAGAGACAGAGACAGAGACAGAGAGACATAGGCACGGAGGCAGGGATGCAGAGACAGAGACAAAGAGACAGAGGCAGAGGCACACAGCCAGAGACCCAGAGACAGAGACAGAGACAGAGATAGAGACAGAAACAGAGACAGATATAGAGACAGAGACAGAGACAGAGACAGAGACAGAGACAGAGACAGAGACAGAGACAGAGGCAGAGACAGAGACAGAGACAGAGACAGAGACAGAGACAGAGACAGAGACAGAGATAGCGACAGGGACAGGGGGAGGGACAGGGACAGAGACAGAGGCGGAGACAGAGACAGAGACAGGGACAGAGACAGAAACAGAGACAGAGACAGATACGGGGACAGAGACAGAGACGGAGACAGAGGCAGAGGCACAGACACAGACAGAGACAAAGACAGAGACAGAGACAGAGACAGAGACAGAGACAGCGACAGGGACAGAGACAGAGACAGAGACAGAGACAGAGACAGAGACAGAGAGACATAGGCACGGAGGCAGAAATGCAGAGACAGAGACAAAGAGACAGAGGCAGAGGCACACAGGCAGAGACCCAGAGACAGAGACAGAGACAGAGATAGAGACAGAAACAGAGACAGATATAGAGACAGAGACAGAGACAGAGACAGAGACAGAGACAGAGACAGAGACAGAGACAGAGACAGAGGCAGAGACAGAGACAGAGACAGAGACAGAGACAGAGACAGAGACAGAGACAGAGACAGAGACAGAGACAGAGGTGGAGACAGAGACAGAGACAGAGACAGAGACAGAGACAGCGACAGGGACAGGGAGAGGGACAGGGACAGAGACAGAGGCAGAGACAGAGGCAGAGACAGAGACAGGGACGGAGACAGTGACAGAGACAGAGACAGAGACAGCGACAGGGACAGGGAGAGGGACAGGGACAGAGACAGAGGCAGAGACAGAGACAGAGACAGAGACGGAGACAGAGACAGAGACAGAGACAGAGACAGAGAGACATAGGCACGGAGGCAGAGATGCAGAGACAGAGACAAAGAGACAGAGGTAGAGGCACACAGGCAGAGACCCAGAGACAGAGACAGAGACAGAGAAAGAGACAGAGACAGAGACAGAGATAGAGACAGAGACAGAGACAGAGACAGAGACAGAGACAGAGGCAGAGACAGAGACAGAGACAGAGACAGAGACAGAGGCAGAGACAGCGACAGGGACAGGGAGAGGGACAGGGACAGAGACAGAGGCGGAGACAGAGACAGAGGCAGAGACAGAGACAGAGACAGAGGTAGAGACAGAGACAGAGACAGAGACAGAGACAGAGACAGAGACAGAGACAGAGACAGAGACAGAGACAGAGACAGAGACAGAGACAGAGACAGAGACAGAGACAGAGACAGAGACAGAGGCAGAGACAGAGACAGAGACAGAGACGGAGACAGTGACAGAGACAGAGACAGAGACAAAGACAGAGACAGAAACAGGGACAGAGACAGAGGCATAGACAGGGACAGAGACAGAGACAGAGACAGAGACAGAGACAGAGACAGAGGCAAAGACAGAGACAGAGACAGAGACGGAGACAAAGACCGAGACAGAGGCAGAGACAGACAGAGACAGAGACAGAGACAGAGGCAGAGACTGAGACAGAGACAGAGACAGAGGCAGAGACAGAAACAGAGACAGAGACAGAGACAGGGACAGAGACAGAGACATCGACGGAGATAGAGGCAGAGACAGAGACAGAGACGGAGAACGAGACAGAGGCAGAGACAGAGCCAGAGACAGAGACAGAGACAGAGACAGAGACAGAGGGAGAGACAGCGACAGAGACAGAGACAGAGGCAGAGACAGAGCCAGAGACAGAGACAGAAACAGAGACAGAGGGAGAGACAGCGACAGAGACAGAGACAGAGACAGAGACAGAGGCAGAGACAGAGACAGAGACAGAGACAGAGACAGAGACAGAGACAGAGACAGAGACAGAGACAGGGACAGGGAGAGGGACAGGGACAGAGACAGAGGCGGAGACAGAGACAGAGACAGGGACAGAGACAGAAACAGAGACAGAGACAGATACGGGGACAGAGACAGAGGCAGGGACAGGGACAGAGACAGAGACAGAGAGACATAGGCACGGAGGCAGAGATGCAGAGACAGAGACAAAGAGACAGAGGCAGAGGCACACAGGCAGAGACCCAGAGACAGAGACAGAGACAGAGATAGAGACAGAAACAGAGACAGATATAGAGACAGAGACAGAGACAGAGACAGACACAGAGACAGAGACAGAGACAGAGACAGAGACAGAGACAGAGACAGAGACAGAGACAGAGACAGAGACAGAGACAGAGACAGAGACAGAGACAGAGACAGAGACAGAGACAGAGACGGAGACAGTGACAGAGACAGAGACAGAGACAGAGACAGAAACAGAGACAGAGACGGAGACAAAGACAGAGACAGAGACAGAGACGGAGACAGGGACAGAGACAGATGCATAGACAGAGACAGAGACAGAGACAGAGACAGAGACAGAGACAGAGACAGAGACAGAGGTAGAGACAGAGACAGAGACAGAGACAGAGACAGAGACAGAGGTAGAGACAGAGACAGAGACAGAGACAGAGACAGAGACAGAGACAGCGACAGGGACAGGGAGAGGGACAGGGACAGAGACAGAGGCAGAGACAAAGACAGAGACAGAGACGGAGACAGAGACAGAGACAGAGACAGAGACAGAGACAGGGACAGGGAGAGGGACAGGGACAGAGACAGAGGCGGAGACAGAGACAGAGACAGGGACAGAGACAGAAACAGAGACAGAGACAGAGACAGAGACAGAGACAGAGACAGAGACAGAGGCAGAGACAGAGACAGAGACAGAGACAGAGACAGAGACAGAGACAGAGACAGAGACAGAGACAGAGACAGAGACAGAGACAGAGACAGAGACAGAGACAGAGACAGAGGCAGAGACAGAGACAGAGACAGAGACGGAGACAGTGACAGAGACAGAGACAGAGACAAAGACAGAGACAGAAACAGGGACAGAGACAGAGGCATAGACAGGGACAGAGACAGAGACAGAGACAGAGACAGAGACAGAGACAGAGGCAAAGACAGAGACAGAGACAGAGACGGAGACAAAGACCGAGACAGAGGCAGAGACAGACAGAGACAGAGACAGAGACAGAGGCAGAGACTGAGACAGAGACAGAGACAGAGGCAGAGACAGAAACAGAGACAGAGACAGAGACAGGGACAGAGACAGAGACATCGACGGAGATAGAGGCAGAGACAGAGACAGAGACGGAGAACGAGACAGAGGCAGAGACAGAGCCAGAGACAGAGACAGAGACAGAGACAGAGACAGAGGGAGAGACAGCGACAGAGACAGAGACAGAGGCAGAGACAGAGCCAGAGACAGAGACAGAAACAGAGACAGAGGGAGAGACAGCGACAGAGACAGAGACAGAGACAGAGACAGAGGCAGAGACAGAGACAGAGACAGAGACAGAGACAGAGACAGAGACAGAGACAGAGACAGAGACAGGGACAGGGAGAGGGACAGGGACAGAGACAGAGGCGGAGACAGAGACAGAGACAGGGACAGAGACAGAAACAGAGACAGAGACAGATACGGGGACAGAGACAGAGGCAGGGACAGGGACAGAGACAGAGACGGAGACAGAGGCAGAGGCACAGACACAGACAGAGACAAAGACAGAGACAGAGACAGAGACAGAGACAGCGACAGGGACAGAGACAGAGACAGAGACAGAGACAGAGACAGAGACAGAGACAGAGACAGAGACAGAGACAGAGACAGAGAGACATAGGCACGGAGGCAGAGATGCAGAGACAGAGACAAAGAGACAGAGGCAGAGGCACACAGGCAGAGACCCAGAGACAGAGACAGAGACAGAGATAGAGACAGAAACAGAGACAGATATAGAGACAGAGACAGAGACAGAGACAGACACAGAGACAGAGACAGAGACAGAGACAGAGACAGAGACAGAGACAGAGACAGAGACAGAGACAGAGACAGAGACAGAGACAGAGACAGAGACAGAGACAGAGACAGAGACAGAGACAGAGACGGAGACAGTGACAGAGACAGAGACAGAGACAGAGACAGAAACAGAGACAGAGACGGAGACAAAGACAGAGACAGAGACAGAGACGGAGACAGGGACAGAGACAGATGCATAGACAGAGACAGAGACAGAGACAGAGACAGAGACAGAGACAGAGACAGAGGTAGAGACAGAGACAGAGACAGAGACAGAGACAGAGACAGAGGTAGAGACAGAGACAGAGACAGAGACAGAGACAGAGACAGAGACAGCGACAGCGACAGGGACAGGGAGAGGGACAGGGACAGAGACAGAGGCAGAGACAAAGACAGAGACAGAGACGGAGACAGAGACAGAGACAGAGACAGAGACGGAGACAGAGAGACATAGGCACGGAGGCAGAGATGCAGAGACAGAGACAAAGAGACAGAGGTAGAGGCACACAGGCAGAGACCCAGAGACAGAGACAGAGACAGAGATAGAGACAGAGACAGAGACAGAGACAGAGACAGAGACAGAGATAGAGACAGAGACAGAGACAGAGACAGAGACAGAGACAGAGACAGAGACAGAGACAGAGACAGAGACAGAGGCAGAGACAGCGACAGGGACAGGGAGAGGGACAGGGACAGAGACAGAGGCGGAGACAGAGACAGAGACAGAGACAGAGACAGAGAGACATAGGCACGGAGGCAGAGATGCAGAGACAGAGACAAAGAGACAGAGGCAGAGGCACACAAGCAGAGACCCAGAGACAGAGACAGAGACAGAGACAGAGACAGAGACAGAGACAGAGACAGAGACAGAGACAGAGACAGAGACAGAGACAGAGACAGAGACAGAGACAGAGACAGAGACAGAGACAGAGACAGAGACAGAGACAGAGACAGAGACAGAGACAGAGACAGAGACAGAGACAGAGACAGCGACAGGGACAGGGAGAGGGACAGGGACAGAGACAGAGGCGGAGACAGAGACAGAGACAGAGACAGCGACAGGGACAGGGAGAGGGACAGGGACAGAGACAGAGGCAGAGGCAGAGACAGAGACAGAGACGGAGACAGAGACAGAGACAGAGACAGAGACAGAGACAGAGAGACATAGGCACGGAGGCAGGGATGCAGAGACAGAGACAAAGAGACAGAGGCAGAGGCACACAGGCAGAGACCCAGAGACAGAGACAGAGACAGAGATAGAGACAGAAACAGAGACAGATATAGAGACAGAGACAGAGACAGAGACAGAGACAGAGACAGAGACAGAGACAGAGACAGAGGCAGAGACAGAGACAGAGACAGAGACAGAGACAGAGACAGAGACAGAGACAGAGATAGCGACAGGGACAGGGAGAGGGACAGGGACAGAGACAGAGGCGGAGACAGAGACAGAGACAGAGACAGGGACAGAGACAGAAACAGAGACAGAGACAGATACGGGGACAGAGACAGAGGCAGGGACAGGGACAGAGACAGAGACGGAGACAGAGGCAGAGGCAGAGACAGCGACAGGGACAGGGAGAGGGACAGGGACAGAGACAGAGGCGGAGACAGAGACAGAGACAGAGACAGAGACAGAGACAGAGGTAGAGACAGAGACAGAGACAGAGACAGAGACAGAGACAGAGACAGAGGCAGAGACAGAGACAGAGACAGAGACGGAGACAGTGACAGAGACAGAGACAGAGACAAAGACAGAGACAGAAACAGGGACAGAGACAGAGGCATAGACAGGGACAGAGACAGAGACAGAGACAGAGACAGAGACAGAGACAGAGGCAAAGACAGAGACAGAGACAGAGACGGAGACAAAGACCGAGACAGAGGCAGAGACAGACAGAGACAGAGACAGAGACAGAGGCAGAGACTGAGACAGAGACAGAGACAGAGGCAGAGACAGAAACAGAGACAGAGACAGAGACAGGGACAGAGACAGAGACATCGACGGAGATAGAGGCAGAGACAGAGACAGAGACGGAGAACGAGACAGAGGCAGAGACAGAGCCAGAGACAGAGACAGAGACAGAGACAGAGGGAGAGACAGCGACAGAGACAGAGACAGAGGCAGAGACAGAGCCAGAGACAGAGACAGAAACAGAGACAGAGGGAGAGACAGCGACAGAGACAGAGACAGAGACAGAGACAGAGGCAGAGACAGAGACAGAGACAGAGACAGAGACAGAGACAGAGACAGAGACAGAGACAGAGACAGGGACAGGGAGAGGGACAGGGACAGAGACAGAGGCGGAGACAGAGACAGAGACAGGGACAGAGACAGAAACAGAGACAGAGACAGATACGGGGACAGAGACAGAGGCAGGGACAGGGACAGAGACAGAGACGGAGACAGAGGCAGAGGCACAGACACAGACAGAGACAAAGACAGAGACAGAGACAGAGACAGAGACAGCGACAGGGACAGAGACAGAGACAGAGACAGAGACAGAGACAGAGACAGAGACAGAGACAGAGACAGAGACAGAGAGACATAGGCACGGAGGCAGAGATGCAGAGACAGAGACAAAGAGACAGAGGCAGAGGCACACAGGCAGAGACCCAGAGACAGAGACAGAGACAGAGATAGAGACAGAAACAGAGACAGATATAGAGACAGAGACAGAGACAGAGACAGACACAGAGACAGAGACAGAGACAGAGACAGAGACAGAGACAGAGACAGAGACAGAGACAGAGACAGAGACAGAGACAGAGACAGAGACAGAGACAGAGACAGAGACAGAGACAGAGACAGAGACAGAGACAGAGACGGAGGCAGAGTCTCAGACAGAGAAAGAGACAGAGACAGAGACAGAGACAGATACGGAGACAGAGACAGCGACAGAGACAGAGACAGAGACAGAGACAGAGACAGAGACAGAGATAGAGACAGAGACAGAGACAGAGACAAAGACAGAGGCAGAGTCTCAGACAGAGACAGAGACAGAGACAGAGACTGAGACAGAGGCAGAGACAGAGACAGAGACAGAGACATAGGCAGTGACAGAGAAAGAGACAGAGACAGAGACAGAGACAGAGACAGAGACAGAGGCAGAGACAGAGACAGAGACAGAGACAGAGACAGAGACAGAGACAGAGACAGAGACAGAGACAGAGACAGAGACAGAGACAGAGACAGAGACAGAGACGGAGGCAGAGTCTCAGACAGAGAAAGAGACAGAGACAGAGACAGAGACAGATACGGAGACAGAGACAGCGACAGAGACAGAGACAGAGACAGAGACAGAGACAGAGACAGAGACAGAGACAGAGACGGAGACAGTGACAGAGACAGAGACAGAGACAGAGACGGAGACAAAGACCGAGACAGACGCAGAGACTGGGACAGAGGCAGAGACAAAGACGGACACAAAGACAGAGACAAAAACAGGGACAGAGACAGAGACAGAGACAGAGACAGAGACAGAGACAGGGACAGAGACAGAGACAGAGACAGAGACAGAGACAGAGGCAGAGACTCAGACTGAGACAGAGACAGATACGGGGACAGAGAGAGAGGCAGAGATAGAGATAGAGACAGAGACGGAGACAGAGTCAGAGACACAGACAGAGACAAAGACAGAGACAGAGACAGAGACAGAGACAGAGACAGCGACAGGGACAGGGAGAGGGACAGGCACAGAGACAGAGACAGAGACAGAGACAGAGACAGAGACAGCGACAGGGACAGGGAGAGGGACAGGCACAGAGACAGAGACAGAGACAGAGACAGAGACAGAGACAGGGACAGAGACAGAGACAGGGACAGAGACAGAGACAGAGACAGAGACAGAGACAGAGGCAGAGACAGAGACAGAGACAGAGACGGAGACAGTGACAGAGACAGAGACAGAGACAGAGACAGAAACAGAGACAGAGACAGAGACAAAGACAGAGACAGAGACAGAGACGGAGACAGGGACAGAGACAGATGCATAGACAGAGACAGAGGCAGAGACAGAGACAGAGACAGAGACAGAGACAGAGACAGAGGTAGAGACAGAGACAGAGACAGAGACAGAGACAGAGACAGAGGTAGAGACAGAGACAGAGACCGAGACAGAGACAGAGACAGCGACAGGGACAGGGAGAGGGACAGGGACAGAGACAGAGGCAGAGACAGAGACAGAGACAGAGACGGAGACAGAGACAGAGGCAGAGACAGAGACAGAGACAGAGAGACATAGGCACGGAGGCAGGGATGCAGAGACAGAGACAAAGAGACAGAGGCAGAGGCACACAGGCAGAGACCCAGAGACAGAGACAGAGACAGAGATAGAGACAGAAACAGAGACAGATATAGAGACAGAGACAGAGACAGAGACAGAGACAGAGACAGAGACAGAGACAGAGACAGAGGCAGAGACAGAGACAGAGACAGAGACAGAGACAGAGACAGAGACAGAGACAGAGACAGAGATAGCGACAGGGACAGGGAGAGGGACAGGGACAGAGACAGAGGCGGCTACAGAGACAGAGACAGAGACAGGGACAGAGACAGAAACAGAGACAGAGACAGATACGGGGACAGAGACAGAGGCAGGGACAGGGACAGAGACAGAGACGGAGACAGAGGCAGAGGCAGAGACAGCGACAGGGACAGGGAGAGGGACAGGGACAGAGACAGAGGCGGAGACAGAGACAGAGACAGAGACAGAGACAGAGACAGAGGTAGAGACAGAGACAGAGACAGAGACAGAGACAGAGACAGAGACAGAGACAGAGACAGAGACAGAGACAGAGACAGAGACAGAGACAGAGGCAAAGACAGAGACAGAGACAGAGACGGAGACAAAGACCGAGACAGAGGCAGAGACAGACAGAGACAGAGACAGAGACAGAGGCAGAGACTGAGACAGAGACAGAGACAGAGGCAGAGACAGAAACAGAGACAGAGACAGAGACAGGGACAGAGACAGAGACATCGACGGAGATAGAGGCAGAGACAGAGACAGAGACGGAGAACGAGACAGAGGCAGAGACAGAGCCAGAGACAGAGACAGAGACAGAGACAGAGACAGAGGGAGAGACAGCGACAGAGACAGAGACAGAGGCAGAGACAGAGCCAGAGACAGAGACAGAAACAGAGACAGAGGGAGAGACAGCGACAGAGACAGAGACAGAGACAGAGACAGAGACAGAGACAGAGACAGAGACAGAGACAGAGACAGAGACAGAGACAGAGACAGAGACAGGGACAGGGAGAGGGACAGGGACAGAGACAGAGGCGGAGACAGAGACAGAGACAGGGACAGAGACAGAAACAGAGACAGAGACAGATACGGGGACAGAGACAGAGGCAGGGACAGGGACAGAGACAGAGACGGAGACAGAGGCAGAGGCACAGACACAGACAGAGACAAAGACAGAGACAGAGACAGAGACAGAGACAGCGACAGGGACAGAGACAGAGACAGAGACAGAGACAGAGACAGAGACAGAGACAGAGACAGAGACAGAGACAGAGACAGAGAGACATAGGCACGGAGGCAGAGATGCAGAGACAGAGACAAAGAGACAGAGGCAGAGGCACACAGGCAGAGACCCAGAGACAGAGACAGAGACAGAGATAGAGACAGAAACAGAGACAGATATAGAGACAGAGACAGAGACAGAGACAGACACAGAGACAGAGACAGAGACAGAGACAGAGACAGAGACAGAGACAGAGACAGAGACAGAGACAGAGACAGAGACAGAGACAGAGACAGAGACAGAGACAGAGACAGAGACAGAGACAGAGACGGAGACAGTGACAGAGACAGAGACAGAGACAGAGACAGAAACAGAGACAGAGACGGAGACAAAGACAGAGACAGAGACAGAGACGGAGACAGGGACAGAGACAGATGCATAGACAGAGACAGAGACAGAGACAGAGACAGAGACAGAGATAGAGACAGAGACAGAGGTAGAGACAGAGACAGAGACAGAGACAGAGACAGAGACAGAGACAGAGGTAGAGACAGAGACAGAGACAGAGACAGAGACAGAGACAGAGACAGCGACAGGGACAGGGAGAGGGACAGGGACAGAGACAGAGGCAGAGACAAAGACAGAGACAGAGACGGAGACAGAGACAGAGACAGAGACAGAGACGGAGACAGAGAGACATAGGCACGGAGGCAGAGATGCAGAGACAGAGACAAAGAGACAGAGGTAGAGGCACACAGGCAGAGACCCAGAGACAGAGACAGAGACAGAGATAGAGACAGAGACAGAGACAGAGACAGAGACAGAGACAGAGACAGAGATAGAGACAGAGACAGAGACAGAGACAGAGACAGAGACAGAGACAGAGACAGAGACAGAGACAGAGACAGAGGCAGAGACAGCGACAGGGACAGGGAGAGGGACAGGGACAGAGACAGAGGCGGAGACAGAGACAGAGACAGAGACAGAGACAGAGAGACATAGGCACGGAGGCAGAGATGCAGAGACAGAGACAAAGAGACAGAGGCAGAGGCACACAAGCAGAGACCCAGAGACAGAGACAGAGACAGAGACAGAGACAGAGACAGAGACAGAGACAGAGACAGAGACAGAGACAGAGACAGAGACAGAGACAGAGACAGAGACAGAGACAGAGACAGAGACAGAGACAGAGACAGAGACAGAGACAAAGACAGAGACAGAGACAGAGACAGAGACAGAGACAGAGACAGAGACAGAGACAGAGACAGAGACAGAGACAGAGACAGAGACAGCGACAGGGACAGGGAGAGGGACAGGGACAGAGACAGAGGCGGAGACAGAGACAGAGACAGAGACAGCGACAGGGACAGGGAGAGGGACAGGGACAGAGACAGAGGCAGAGGCAGAGACAGAGACAGAGACGGAGACAGAGACAGAGACAGAGACAGAGACAGAGACAGAGACAGAGACAGAGACAGGGACAGGGAGAAGGACAGGGACAGAGACAGAGGCGGAGACAGAGACAGAGACAGGGACAGAGACAGAAACAGAGACAGAGACAGATACGGGGACAGAGACAGAGGCAGGGACAGGGACAGAGACAGAGACGGAGACAGAGGCAGAGGCACAGACACAGACAGAGACAAAGACAGAGACAGAGACAGAGACAGAGACAGCGACAGGGACAGAGACAGAGACAGAGACAGAGACAGAGACAGAGACAGAGACAGAGACAGAGACAGAGACAGAGACAGAGACAGAGAGACATAGGCACGGAGGCAGAGATGCAGAGACAGAGACAAAGAGACAGAGGCAGAGGCACACAGGCAGAGACCCAGAGACAGAGACAGAGACAGAGATAGAGACAGAAACAGAGACAGATATAGAGACAGAGACAGAGACAGAGACAGACACAGAGACAGAGACAGAGACAGAGACAGAGACAGAGACAGAGACAGAGACAGAGACAGAGACAGAGACAGAGACAGAGACAGAGACAGAGACAGAGACAGAGACAGAGACAGAGACAGAGACAGAGACGGAGGCAGAGTCTCAGACAGAGAAAGAGACAGAGACAGAGACAGAGACAGATACGGAGACAGAGACAGCGACAGAGACAGAGACAGAGACAGAGACAGAGACAGAGATAGAGACAGAGACAGAGACAGAGACAAAGACAGAGGCAGAGTCTCAGACAGAGACAGAGACAGAGACAGAGACTGAGACAGAGGCAGAGACAGAGACAGAGACAGAGACATAGGCAGTGACAGAGAAAGAGACAGAGACAGAGACAGAGACAGAGACAGAGACAGAGGCAGAGACAGAGACAGAGACAGAGACAGAGACAGAGACAGAGACAGCGACAGGGACAGGGAGAGGGACAGGCACAGAGACAGAGACAGAGACAGAGACAGAGACAGAGACAGCGACAGGGACAGGGAGAGGGACAGGCACAGAGACAGAGACAGAGACAGAGACAGAGACAGAGACAGGGACAGAGACAGAGACAGCGACAGGGACAGAGACAGAGACAGAGACAGAGACAGAGACAGAGACAGAGACAGAGACAGAGACAGAGACAGAGACAGAGACAGAGACAGAGACAGAGACAGAGACGGAGGCAGAGTCTCAGACAGAGAAAGAGACAGAGACAGAGACAGAGACAGATACGGAGACAGAGACAGCGACAGAGACAGAGACAGAGACAGAGACAGAGACAGAGACAGAGACAGAGACAGAGACAGAGACGGAGACAGTGACAGAGACAGAGACAGAGACAGAGACGGAGACAAAGACCGAGACAGACGCAGAGACTGGGACAGAGGCAGAGACAAAGACGGACACAGAGACAGAGACAAAAACAGGGACAGAGACAGAGACAGAGACAGAGACAGAGACAGAGACAGGGACAGAGACAGAGACAGAGACAGAGACAGAGACAGAGGCAGAGACTCAGACTGAGACAGAGACAGATACGGGGACAGAGAGAGAGGCAGAGATAGAGATAGAGACAGAGACGGAGACAGAGTCAGAGACACAGACAGAGACAAAGACAGAGACAGAGACAGAGACAGAGACAGAGACAGCGACAGGGACAGGGAGAGGGACAGGCACAGAGACAGAGACAGAGACAGAGACAGAGACAGAGACAGCGACAGGGACAGGGAGAGGGACAGGCACAGAGACAGAGACAGAGACAGAGACAGAGACAGAGACAGGGACAGAGACAGAGACAGGGACAGAGACAGAGACAGAGACAGAGACAGAGACAGAGGCAGAGACAGAGACAGAGACAGAGACGGAGACAGTGACAGAGACAGAGACAGAGACAGAGACAGAAACAGAGACAGAGACAGAGACAAAGACAGAGACAGAGACAGAGACGGAGACAGGGACAGAGACAGATGCATAGACAGAGACAGAGGCAGAGACAGAGACAGAGACAGAGACAGAGACAGAGACAGAGGTAGAGACAGAGACAGAGACAGAGACAGAGACAGAGACAGAGGTAGAGACAGAGACAGAGACAGAGACAGAGACAGAGACAGCGACAGGGACAGGGAGAGGGACAGGGACAGAGACAGAGGCAGAGACAGAGACAGAGACAGAGACGGAGACAGAGACAGAGACAGAGACAGAGACAGAGACAGAGAGACATAGGCACGGAGGCAGGGATGCAGAGACAGAGACAAAGAGACAGAGGCAGAGGCACACAGGCAGAGACCCAGAGACAGAGACAGAGACAGAGATAGAGACAGAAACAGAGACAGATATAGAGACAGAGACAGAGACAGAGACAGAGACAGAGACAGAGACAGAGACAGAGGCAGAGACAGAGACAGAGACAGAGACAGAGACAGAGACAGAGACAGAGACAGGGATAGCGACAGGGACAGGGAGAGGGACAGGGACAGAGACAGAGGCGGCTACAGAGACAGAGACAGAGACAGGGACAGAGACAGAAACAGAGACAGAGACAGATACGGGGACAGAGACAGAGGCAGGGACAGGGACAGAGACAGAGACGGAGACAGAGGCAGAGGCAGAGACAGCGACAGGGACAGGGAGAGGGACAGGGACAGAGACAGAGGCGGAGACAGAGACAGAGACAGAGACAGAGACAGAGACAGAGGTAGAGACAGAGACAGAGACAGAGACAGAGACAGAGACAGAGACAGAGACAGAGACAGAGACAGAGACAGAGACAGAGGCAAAGACAGAGACAGAGACAGAGACGGAGACAAAGACCGAGACAGAGGCAGAGACAGACAGAGACAGAGACAGAGACAGAGGCAGAGACTGAGACAGAGACAGAGACAGAGGCAGAGACAGAAACAGAGACAGAGACAGAGACAGGGACAGAGACAGAGACATCGACGGAGATAGAGGCAGAGACAGAGACAGAGACGGAGAACGAGACAGAGGCAGAGACAGAGCCAGAGACAGAGACAGAGACAGAGACAGAGACAGAGGGAGAGACAGCGACAGAGACAGAGACAGAGGCAGAGACAGAGCCAGAGACAGAGACAGAAACAGAGACAGAGGGAGAGACAGCGACAGAGACAGAGACAGAGACAGAGACAGAGACAGAGACAGAGACAGAGACAGAGACAGAGACAGAGACAGAGACAGAGACAGAGACAGAGACAGGGACAGGGAGAGGGACAGGGACAGAGACAGAGGCGGAGACAGAGACAGAGACAGGGACAGAGACAGAAACAGAGACAGAGACAGATACGGGGACAGAGACAGAGGCAGGGACAGGGACAGAGACAGAGACGGAGACAGAGGCAGAGGCACAGACACAGACAGAGACAAAGACAGAGACAGAGACAGAGACAGAGACAGCGACAGGGACAGAGACAGAGACAGAGACAGAGACAGAGACAGAGACAGAGACAGAGACAGAGACAGAGACAGAGACAGAGACAGAGAGACATAGGCACGGAGGCAGAGATGCAGAGACAGAGACAAAGAGACAGAGGCAGAGGCACACAGGCAGAGACCCAGAGACAGAGACAGAGACAGAGATAGAGACAGAAACAGAGACAGATATAGAGACAGAGACAGAGACAGAGACAGACACAGAGACAGAGACAGAGACAGAGACAGAGACAGAGACAGAGACAGAGACAGAGACAGAGACAGAGACAGAGACAGAGACAGAGACAGAGACAGAGACAGAGACAGAGACAGAGACAGAGACGGAGACAGTGACAGAGACAGAGACAGAGACAGAGACAGAAACAGAGACAGAGACGGAGACAAAGACAGAGACAGAGACAGAGACGGAGACAGGGACAGAGACAGATGCATAGACAGAGACAGAGACAGAGACAGAGACAGAGACAGAGACAGAGACAGAGGTAGAGACAGAGACAGAGACAGAGACAGAGACAGAGACAGAGGTAGAGACAGAGACAGAGACAGAGACAGAGACAGAGACAGAGACAGCGACAGGGACAGGGAGAGGGACAGGGACAGAGACAGAGGCAGAGACAAAGACAGAGACAGAGACGGAGACAGAGACAGAGACAGAGACAGAGACGGAGACAGAGAGACATAGGCACGGAGGCAGAGATGCAGAGACAGAGACAAAGAGACAGAGGTAGAGGCACACAGGCAGAGACCCAGAGACAGAGACAGAGACAGAGATAGAGACAGAGACAGAGACAGAGACAGAGACAGAGACAGAGATAGAGACAGAGACAGAGACAGAGACAGAGACAGAGACAGAGACAGAGACAGAGACAGAGACAGAGACAGAGACAGAGGCAGAGACAGCGACAGGGACAGGGAGAGGGACAGGGACAGAGACAGAGGCGGAGACAGAGACAGAGACAGAGACAGAGACAGAGACAGAGAGACATAGGCACGGAGGCAGAGATGCAGAGACAGAGACAAAGAGACAGAGGCAGAGGCACACAAGCAGAGACCCAGAGACAGAGACAGAGACAGAGACAGAGACAGAGACAGAGACAGAGACAGAGACAGAGACAGAGACAGAGACAGAGACAGAGACAGAGACAGAGACAGAGACAGAGACAGAGACAAAGACAGAGACAGAGACAGAGACAGAGACAGAGACAGAGACAGAGACAGAGACAGAGACAGAGACAGAGACAGAGACAGCGACAGGGACAGGGAGAGGGACAGGGACAGAGACAGAGGCGGAGACAGAGACAGAGACAGAGACAGCGACAGGGACAGGGAGAGGGACAGGGACAGAGACAGAGGCAGAGGCAGAGACAGAGACAGAGACGGAGACAGAGACAGAGACAGAGACAGAGACAGAGACAGAGAGACATAGGCACGGAGGCAGGGATGCAGAGACAGAGACAAAGAGACAGAGGCAGAGGCACACAGGCAGAGACCCAGAGACAGAGACAGAGACAGAGATAGAGACAGAAACAGAGACAGATATAGAGACAGAGACAGAGACAGAGACAGAGACAGAGACAGAGACAGAGACAGAGACAGAGGCAGAGACAGAGACAGAGACAGAGACAGAGACAGAGACAGAGACAGAGACAGAGATAGCGACAGGGACAGGGAGAGGGACAGGGACAGAGACAGAGGCGGAGACAGAGACAGAGACAGAGACAGGGACAGAGACAGAAACAGAGACAGAGACAGATACGGGGACAGAGACAGAGGCAGGGACAGGGACAGAGACAGAGACGGAGACAGAGGCAGAGGCAGAGACAGCGACAGGGACAGGGAGAGGGACAGGGACAGAGACAGAGGCGGAGACAGAGACAGAGACAGAGACAGAGACAGAGACAGAGGTAGAGACAGAGACAGAGACAGAGACAGAGACAGAGACAGAGACAGAGGCAGAGACAGAGACAGAGACAGAGACGGAGACAGTGACAGAGACAGAGACAGAGACAAAGACAGAGACAGAAACAGGGACAGAGACAGAGGCATAGACAGGGACAGAGACAGAGACAGAGACAGAGACAGAGACAGAGACAGAGGCAAAGACAGAGACAGAGACAGAGACGGAGACAAAGACCGAGACAGAGGCAGAGACAGACAGAGACAGAGACAGAGACAGAGGCAGAGACTGAGACAGAGACAGAGACAGAGGCAGAGACAGAAACAGAGACAGAGACAGAGACAGAGACAGAGGGAGAGACAGCGACAGAGACAGAGACAGAGACAGAGACAGAGGCAGAGACAGAGACAGAGACAGAGACAGAGACAGAGACAGAGACAGAGACGGAGACAGAGACAGAGACAGGGACAGGGAGAGGGACAGGGACAGAGACAGAGGCGGAGACAGAGACAGAGACAGGGACAGAGACAGAAACAGAGACAGAGACAGATACGGGGACAGAGACAGAGGCAGGGACAGGGACAGAGACAGAGACGGAGACAGAGGCAGAGGCACAGACACAGACAGAGACAAAGACAGAGACAGAGACAGAGACAGAGACAGCGACAGGGACAGAGACAGAGACAGAGACAGAGACAGAGACAGAGACAGAGACAGAGACAGAGACAGAGACAGAGACAGAGACAGAGAGACATAGGCACGGAGGCAGAGATGCAGAGACAGAGACAAAGAGACAGAGGCAGAGGCACACAGGCAGAGACCCAGAGACAGAGACAGAGACAGAGATAGAGACAGAAACAGAGACAGATATAGAGACAGAGACAGAGACAGAGACAGACACAGAGACAGAGACAGAGACAGAGACAGAGACAGAGACAGAGACAGAGACAGAGACAGAGACAGAGACAGAGACAGAGACAGAGACAGAGACAGAGACAGAGACAGAGACAGAGACAGAGACAGAGACAGAGACAGAGACGGAGGCAGAGTCTCAGACAGAGAAAGAGACAGAGACAGAGACAGAGACAGATACGGAGACAGAGACAGCGACAGAGACAGAGACAGAGACAGAGACAGAGACAGAGATAGAGACAGAGACAGAGACAGAGACAAAGACAGAGGCAGAGTCTCAGACAGAGACAGAGACAGAGACAGAGACTGAGACAGAGGCAGAGACAGAGACAGAGACAGAGACATAGGCAGTGACAGAGAAAGAGACAGAGACAGAGACAGAGACAGAGACAGAGACAGAGGCAGAGACAGAGACAGAGACAGAGACAGAGACAGAGACAGAGACAGAGACAGAGACAGAGACACAGACAGAGACAGAGACAGAGACAGAGACAGAGACAGAGACAGAGACAGAGACGGAGGCAGAGTCTCAGACAGAGAAAGAGACAGAGACAGAGACAGAGACAGATACGGAGACAGAGACAGCGACAGAGACAGAGACAGAGACAGAGACAGAGACAGAGACAGAGACAGAGACAGAGACGGAGACAGTGACAGAGACAGAGACAGAGACAGAGACGGAGACAAAGACCGAGACAGACGCAGAGACTGGGACAGAGGCAGAGACAAAGACGGACACAGAGACAGAGACAAAAACAGGGACAGAGACAGAGACAGAGACAGAGACAGAGACAGAGACAGGGACAGAGACAGAGACAGAGACAGAGACAGAGACAGAGGCAGAGACTCAGACTGAGACAGAGACAGATACGGGGACAGAGAGAGAGGCAGAGATAGAGATAGAGACAGAGACGGAGACAGAGTCAGAGACACAGACAGAGACAAAGACAGAGACAGAGACAGAGACAGAGACAGAGACAGCGACAGGGACAGGGAGAGGGACAGGCACAGAGACAGAGACAGAGACAGAGACAGAGACAGAGACAGCGACAGGGACAGGGAGAGGGACAGGCACAGAGACAGAGACAGAGACAGAGACAGAGACAGAGACAGGGACAGAGACAGAGGCAGGGACAGAGACAGAGACAGAGACAGAGACAGAGACAGAGGCAGAGACAGAGACAGAGACAGAGACGGAGACAGTGACAGAGACAGAGACAGAGACAGAGACAGAAACAGAGACAGAGACAGAGACAAAGACAGAGACAGAGACAGAGACGGAGACAGGGACAGAGACAGATGCATAGACAGAGACAGAGGCAGAGACAGAGACAGAGACAGAGACAGAGACAGAGACAGAGGTAGAGACAGAGACAGAGACAGAGACAGAGACAGAGACAGAGGTAGAGACAGAGACAGAGACAGAGACAGAGACAGAGACAGCGACAGGGACAGGGAGAGGGACAGGGACAGAGACAGAGGCAGAGACAGAGACAGAGACAGAGACGGAGACAGAGACAGAGACAGAGACAGAGACAGAGACAGAGAGACATAGGCACGGAGGCAGGGATGCAGAGACAGAGACAAAGAGACAGAGGCAGAGGCACACAGGCAGAGACCCAGAGACAGAGACAGAGACAGAGATAGAGACAGAAACAGAGACAGATATAGAGACAGAGACAGAGACAGAGACAGAGACAGAGACAGAGACAGAGACAGAGACAGAGGCAGAGACAGAGACAGAGACAGAGACAGAGACAGAGACAGAGACAGAGACAGAGATAGCGACAGGGACAGGGAGAGGGACAGGGACAGAGACAGAGGCGGCTACAGAGACAGAGACAGAGACAGGGACAGAGACAGAAACAGAGACAGAGACAGATACGGGGACAGAGACAGAGGCAGGGACAGGGACAGAGACAGAGACGGAGACAGAGGCAGAGGCAGAGACAGAGACGGAGACAGGGACAGAGACAGATGCATAGACAGAGACAGAGGCAGAGACAGAGACAGAGACAGAGACAGAGACAGAGACAGAGGTAGAGACAGAGACAGAGACAGAGACAGAGACAGAGACAGAGGTAGAGACAGAGACAGAGACAGAGACAGAGACAGAGACAGCGACAGGGACAGGGAGAGGGACAGGGACAGAGACAGAGGCAGAGACAGAGACAGAGACAGAGACGGAGACAGAGACAGAGACAGAGACAGAGACACAGACAGAGAGACATAGGCACGGAGGCAGGGATGCAGAGACAGAGACAAAGAGACAGAGGCAGAGGCACACAGGCAGAGACCCAGAGACAGAGACAGAGACAGAGATAGAGACAGAAACAGAGACAGATATAGAGACAGAGACAGAGACAGAGACAGAGACAGAGACAGAGACAGAGACAGAGGCAGAGACAGAGACAGAGACAGAGACAGAGACAGAGACAGAGACAGAGACAGAGATAGCGACAGGGACAGGGAGAGGGACAGGGACAGAGACAGAGGCGGAGACAGAGACAGAGACAGAGACAGGGACAGAGACAGAAACAGAGACAGAGACAGATACGGGGACAGAGACAGAGGCAGGGACAGGGACAGAGACAGAGACGGAGACAGAGGCAGAGGCAGAGACAGCGACAGGGACAGGGAGAGGGACAGGGACAGAGACAGAGGCGGAGACAGAGACAGAGACAGAGACAGAGACAGAGACAGAGGTAGAGACAGAGACAGAGACAGAGACAGAGACAGAGACAGAGACAGAGGCAGAGACAGAGACAGAGACAGAGACGGAGACAGTGACAGAGACAGAGACAGAGACAAAGACAGAGACAGAAACAGGGACAGAGACAGAGGCATAGACAGGGACAGAGACAGAGACAGAGACAGAGACAGAGACAGAGACAGAGACAGAGGCAAAGACAGAGACAGAGACAGAGACGGAGACAAAGACCGAGACAGGGGCAGAGACAGACAGAGACAGAGACAGAGACAGAGGCAGAGACTGAGACAGAGACAGAGACAGAGGCAGAGGCAGAGACAGAAACAGAGACAGAGACAGAGACAGGGACAGAGACTGAGACATCGACGGAGATAGAGGCAGAGACAGAGACAGAGACGGAGAACGAGACAGAGGCAGAGACAGAGCCAGAGACAGAGACCGAGACAGAGACAGAGACAGAGGGAGAGACAGCGACAGAGACAGAGACAGAGGCAGAGACAGAGCCAGAGACAGAGACAGAAACAGAGACAGAGGGAGAGACAGCGACAGAGACAGAGACAGAGACAGAGACAGAGGCAGAGACAGAGACAGAGACAGAGACAGAGACAGAGACAGAGACAGAGACAGAGACAGGGACAGGGAGAGGGACAGGGACAGAGACAGAGGCGGAGACAGAGACAGAGACAGGGACAGATACAGAAACAGAGACAGAGACAGATACGGGGACAGAGACAGAGGCAGGGACAGGGACAGAGACAGAGACGGAGACAGAGGCAGAGGCACAGACACAGACAGAGACAAAGACAGAGACAGAGACAGAGACAGAGACAGCGACAGGGACAGAGACAGAGACAGAGACAGAGACAGAGACAGAGACAGAGACAGAGCCAGAGACAGAGACAGAGACAGAGACAGAGAGACATAGGCACGGAGGCAGAGATGCAGAGACAGAGACAAAGAGACAGAGGCAGAGGCACACAGGCAGAGACCCAGAGACAGAGACAGAGACAGAGATAGAGACAGAAACAGAGACAGATATAGAGACAGAGACAGAGACAGAGACAGACACAGAGACAGAGACAGAGACAGAGACAGAGACAGAGACAGAGACAGAGACAGAGACAGAGACAGAGACAGAGACAGAGACAGAGACAGAGACGGAGGCAGAGTCTCAGACAGAGAAAGAGACAGAGACAGAGACAGAGACAGATACGGAGACAGAGACAGCGACAGAGACAGAGACAGAGACAGAGACAGAGACAAAGACAGAGGCAGAGTCGCAGACAGAGACAGAGACAGAGACAGAGACTGAGACAGAGGCAGAGACAGAGACAGAGACAGAGACATAGGCAGTGACAGAGAAAGAGACAGAGACAGAGACAGAGACAGAGACAGAGACAGAGGCAGAGACAGAGACAGAGACAGAGACAGAGACAGAGACAGAGACAGAGACAGAGACAGAGACAGAGACAGAGACAGAGACAGAGACAGAGACAGAGACAGAGACAGAGACAGAGACAGAGACAGAGACAGAGACAGAGACGGAGGCAGAGTCTCAGACAGAGAAAGAGACAGAGACAGAGACAGAGACAGATACGGAGACAGAGACAGCGACAGAGACAGAGACAGAGACAGAGACAGAGACAGAGACAGAGACAGAGACAGAGACAGAGACAGAGACAGAGACGGAGACAGTGACAGAGACAGAGACAGAGACAGAGACGGAGACAAAGACCGAGACAGACGCAGAGACTGGGACAGAGGCAGAGGCAAAGACGGACACAGAGACAGAGACAAAAACAGGGACAGAGACAGAGACAGAGACAGAGACAGAGACAGAGACAGGGACAGAGACAGAGACAGAGACAGAGACAGAGACAGAGACAGAGACAGAGACAGAGACAGAGACGGAGGCAGAGTCTCAGACAGAGAAAGAGACAGAGACAGAGACAGAGACAGATACGGAGACAGAGACAGCGACAGAGACAGAGACAGAGACAGAGACAGAGACAGAGACAGAGACAGAGACAGAGACAGAGACAGAGACAGAGAGAGAGACAGAGACAGAGACAAAGACAGAGGCAGAGTCGCAGACAGAGACAGAGACAGAGACAGAGACTGAGACAGAGGCAGAGACAGAGACAGAGACAGAGACAGAGACAGAGACAGAGACAGAGATAGCGACAGGGACAGGGAGAGGGACAGGGACAGAGACAGAGGCGGAGACAGAGACAGAGACAGAGACAGGGACAGAGACAGAAACAGAGACAGAGACAGATACGGGGACAGAGACAGAGGCAGGGACAGGGACAGAGACAGAGACGGAGACAGAGGCAGAGGCAGAGACAGCGACAGGGACAGGGAGAGGGACAGGGACAGAGACAGAGGCGGAGACAGAGACAGAGACAGAGACAGAGACAGAGACAGAGGTAGAGACAGAGACAGAGACAGAGACAGAGACAGAGACAGAGACAGAGGCAAAGACAGAGACAGAGACAGAGACGGAGACAAAGACCGAGACAGAGGCAGAGACAGACAGAGACAGAGACAGAGACAGAGGCAGAGACTGAGACAGAGACAGAGACAGAGGCAGAGACAGAAACAGAGACAGAGACAGAGACAGGGACAGAGACAGAGACATCGACGGAGATAGAGGCAGAGACAGAGACAGAGACGGAGAACGAGACAGAGGCAGAGACAGAGCCAGAGACAGAGACAGAGACAGAGACAGAGGGAGAGACAGCGACAGAGACAGAGACAGAGGCAGAGACAGAGCCAGAGACAGAGACAGAAACAGAGACAGAGGGAGAGACAGCGACAGAGACAGAGACAGAGACAGAGACAGAGGCAGAGACAGAGACAGAGACAGAGACAGAGACAGAGACAGAGACAGAGACAGAGACAGAGACAGAGACAGAGACAGGGACAGGGAGAGGGACAGGGACAGACACAGAGGCGGAGACAGAGACAGAGACAGGGACAGAGACAGAAACAGAGACAGAGACAGATACGGGGACAGAGACAGAGGCAGGGACAGGGACAGAGACAGAGACGGAGACAGAGGCAGAGGCACAGACACAGACAGAGACAAAGACAGAGACAGAGACAGAGACAGAGACAGCGACAGGGACAGAGACAGAGACAGAGACAGAGACAGAGACAGAGACAGAGACAGAGACAGAGACAGAGACAGAGACAGAGACAGAGACAGAGAGACATAGGCACGGAGGCAGAGATGCAGAGACAGAGACAAAGAGACAGAGGCAGAGGCACACAGGCAGAGACCCAGAGACAGAGACAGAGACAGAGATAGAGACAGAAACAGAGACAGATATAGAGACAGAGACAGAGACAGAGACAGACACAGAGACAGAGACAGAGACAGAGACAGAGACAGAGACAGAGACAGAGACAGAGACAGAGACAGAGACAGAGACAGAGACAGAGACAGAGACAGAGACAGAGACAGAGACAGAGACAGAGACAGAGACAGAGACAGAGACAGCGACAGAGACAGAGACAGAGACAGAGACAGAGACTGAGACAGAGGCAGAGACAGAGACAGAGACAGAGACATAGGCAGTGACAGAGAAAGAGACAGAGACAGAGACAGAGACAGAGACAGAGACAGAGGCAGAGACAGAGACAGAGACAGAGACAGAGACAGAGACAGAGACGGAGACAGTGACAGAGACAGAGACAGAGACAGAGACGGAGACAAAGACCGAGACAGACGCAGAGACTGGGACAGAGGCAGAGACAAAGACGGACACAGAGACAGAGACAAAAACAGGGACAGAGACAGAGACAGAGACAGAGACAGAGACAGAGACAGGGACAGAGACAGAGACAGAGACAGAGACAGAGACAGAGGCAGAGACTCAGACTGAGACAGAGACAGATACGGGGACAGAGAGAGAGGCAGAGATAGAGATAGAGACAGAGACGGAGACAGAGTCAGAGACACAGACAGAGACAAAGACAGAGACAGAGACAGAGACAGAGACAGAGACAGAGACAGCGACAGGGACAGGGAGAGGGACAGGCACAGAGACAGAGACAGAGACAGAGACAGAGACAGAGACAGCGACAGGGACAGGGAGAGGGACAGGCACAGAGACAGAGACAGAGACAGAGACAGAGACAGGGACAGAGACAGAGACAGGGACAGAGACAGAGACAGAGACAGAGACAGAGACAGAGGCAGAGACAGAGACAGAGACAGAGACGGAGACAGTGACAGAGACAGAGACAGAGACAGAGACAGAAACAGAGACAGAGACAGAGACAAAGACAGAGACAGAGACAGAGACGGAGACAGGGACAGAGACAGATGCATAGACAGAGACAGAGGCAGAGACAGAGACAGAGACAGAGACAGAGACAGAGACAGAGGTAGAGACAGAGACAGAGACAGAGACAGAGACAGAGACAGAGGTAGAGACAGAGACAGAGACAGAGACAGAGACAGAGACAGCGACAGGGACAGGGAGAGGGACAGGGACAGAGACAGAGGCAGAGACAGAGACAGAGACAGAGACGGAGACAGAGACAGAGACAGAGACAGAGACAGAGACAGAGAGACATCGGCACGGAGGCAGGGATGCAGAGACAGAGACAAAGGGACAGAGGCAGAGGCACACAGGCAGAGACCCAGAGACAGAGACAGAGACAGAGATAGAGACAGAAACAGAGACAGATATAGAGACAGAGACAGAGACAGAGACAGAGACAGAGACAGAGACAGAGACAGAGGCAGAGACAGAGACAGAGACAGAGACAGAGACAGAGACGGAGACAGAGACAGAGATAGCGACAGGGACAGGGAGAGGGACAGGGACAGAGACAGAGGCGGAGACAGAGACAGAGACAGAGACAGGGACAGAGACAGAAACAGAGACAGAGACAGATACGGGGACAGAGACAGAGGCAGGGACAGGGACAGAGACAGATACGGAGACAGATGCAGAGGCAGAGACAGCGACAGGGACAGGGAGAGGGACAGGGACAGAGACAGAGGCGGAGACAGAGACAGAGACAGAGACAGAGACAGAGACAGAGGTAGAGACAGAGACAGAGACAGAGACAGAGACAGAGACAGAGACAGAGACAGAGGCAGAGACAGAGACAGAGACAGAGACGGAGACAGTGACAGAGACAGAGACAGAGACAAAGACAGAGACAGAAACAGGGACAGAGACAGAGGCATAGACAGGGACAGAGACAGAGACAGAGACAGAGACAGAGACAGAGACAGAGACAGAGGCAAAGACAGAGACAGAGACAGAGACGGAGACAAAGACCGAGACAGGGGCAGAGACAGACAGAGACAGAGACAGAGACAGAGGCAGAGACTGAGACAGAGACAGAGACAGAGGCAGAGGCAGAGACAGAAACAGAGACAGAGACAGAGACAGGGACAGAGACTGAGACATCGACGGAGATAGAGGCAGAGACAGAGACAGAGACGGAGAACGAGACAGAGGCAGAGACAGAGCCAGAGACAGAGACCGAGACAGAGACAGAGACAGAGGGAGAGACAGCGACAGAGACAGAGACAGAGGCAGAGACAGAGCCAGAGACAGAGACAGAAACAGAGACAGAGGGAGAGACAGCGACAGAGACAGAGACAGAGACAGAGACAGAGGCAGAGACAGAGACAGAGACAGAGACAGAGACAGAGACAGAGACAGAGACAGGGACAGGGAGAGGGACAGGGACAGAGACAGAGGCGGAGACAGAGACAGAGACAGGGACAGAGACAGAAACAGAGACAGAGACAGATACGGGGACAGAGACAGAGGCAGGGACAGGGACAGAGACAGAGACGGAGACAGAGGCAGAGGCACAGACACAGACAGAGACAAAGACAGAGACAGAGACAGAGACAGAGACAGCGACAGGGACAGAGACAGAGACAGAGACAGAGACAGAGACAGAGACAGAGACAGAGCCAGAGACAGAGACAGAGACAGAGACAGAGAGACATAGGCACGGAGGCAGAGATGCAGAGACAGAGACAAAGAGACAGAGGCAGAGGCACACAGGCAGAGACCCAGAGACAGAGACAGAGACAGAGATAGAGACAGAAACAGAGACAGATATAGAGACAGAGACAGAGCCAGAGACAGAGACAGAGACAGAGACAGAGACAGAGACACAGACAGAGACAGAGACGGAGGCAGAGTCTCAGACAGAGAAAGAGACAGAGACAGAGACAGAGACAGATACGGAGACAGAGACAGCGACAGAGACAGAGACAGAGACAGAGACAGAGACAGAGACAAAGACAGAGGCAGAGTCGCAGACAGAGACAGAGACAGAGACAGAGACTGAGACAGAGGCAGAGACAGAGACAGAGACAGAGACATAGGCAGTGACAGAGAAAGAGACAGAGACAGAGACAGAGACAGAGACAGAGACAGAGACAGAGGCAGAGACTGAGACAGAGACAGAGACAGAGACAGAGACAGAGACAGAGACAGAGACAGAGACAGAGACAGAGACACAGACAGAGACAGAGACGGAGGCAGAGTCTCAGACAGAGAAAGAGACAGAGACAGAGACAGAGACAGATACGGAGACAGAGACAGCGACAGAGACAGAGACAGAGACAGAGACAGAGACAGAGACAGAGACAGAGACAGAGACAGAGACAGAGACAGAGACAGAGACAGAGACAGAGACAGAGACAAAGACAGAGGCAGAGTCGCAGACAGAGACAGAGACAGAGACAGAGACTGAGACAGAGGCAGAGACAGAGACAGAGACAGAGACATAGGCAGTGACAGAGAAAGAGACAGAGACAGAGACAGAGACAGAGACAGAGACAGAGGCAGAGACAGAGACAGAGACAGAGACAGAGACAGAGACAGAGACAGAGACAGAGACAGAGACAGAGACAGAGACAGAGACAGAGACAGAGACAGAGACAGAGACAGAGACAGAGACAGAGACGGAGGCAGAGTCTCAGACAGAGAAAGAGACAGAGACAGAGACAGAGACAGATACGGAGACAGAGACAGCGACAGAGACAGAGACAGAGACAGAGACAGAGACAGAGACAGAGACAGAGACAGAGACAGAGACAGAGACGGAGACAGTGACAGAGACAGAGACAGAGACAGAGACGGAGACAAAGACCGAGACAGACGCAGAGACTGGGACAGAGGCAGAGACAAAGACGGACACAGAGACAGAGACAAAAACAGGGACAGAGACAGAGACAGAGACAGAGACAGAGACAGAGACAGGGACAGAGACAGAGACAGAGACAGAGACAGAGACAGAGGCAGAGACTCAGACTGAGACAGAGACAGATACGGGGACAGAGAGAGAGGCAGAGATAGAGATAGAGACAGAGACGGAGACAGAGTCAGAGACACAGACAGAGACAAAGACAGAGACAGAGACAGAGACAGAGACAGAGACAGAGACAGCGACAGGGACAGGGAGAGGGACAGGCACAGAGACAGAGACAGAGACAGAGACGGAGACAGAGACAGCGACAGGGACAGGGAGAGGGACAGGCACAGAGACAGAGACAGAGACAGAGACAGAGACAGAGACAGGGACAGAGACAGAGACAGGGACAGAGACAGAGACAGAGACAGAGACAGAGACAGAGGCAGAGACAGAGACAGAGACAGAGACGGAGACAGTGACAGAGACAGAGGCAGAGACAGAGACAGAAACAGAGACAGAGACAGAGACAAAGACAGAGACAGAGACAGAGACGGAGACAGGGACAGAGACAGATGCATAGACAGAGACAGAGGCAGAGACAGAGACAGAGACAGAGACAGAGCCAGAGACAGAGACAGAGACAGAGACAGAGAGACATAGGCACGGAGGCAGAGATGCAGAGACAGAGACAAAGAGACAGAGGCAGAGGCACACAGGCAGAGACCCAGAGACAGAGACAGAGACAGAGATAGAGACAGAAACAGAGACAGATATAGAGACAGAGACAGAGACAGAGACAGACACAGAGACAGAGACAGAGACAGAGACAGAGACAGAGACAGAGACAGAGACAGAGACAGAGACAGAGACAGAGACAGAGACAGAGACAGAGACAGAGACAGAGACAGAGACAGAGACAGAGACAGAGACAGAGACGGAGGCAGAGTCTCAGACAGAGAAAGAGACAGAGACAGAGACAGAGACAGATACGGAGACAGAGACAGCGACAGAGACAGAGACAGAGACAGAGACAGAGACAGAGACAGAGACAGAGACAGAGACAGAGACAGAGACAGAGAGAGAGACAGAGACAGAGACAAAGACAGAGGCAGAGCCGCAGACAGAGACAGAGACAGAGACAGAGACTGAGACAGAGGCAGAGACAGAGACAGAGACAGAGACAGAGACAGAGACAGAGACAGAGATAGCGACAGGGACAGGGAGAGGGACAGGGACAGAGACAGAGGCGGAGACAGAGACAGAGACAGAGACAGGGACAGAGACAGAAACAGAGACAGAGACAGATACGGGGACAGAGACAGAGGCAGGGACAGGGACAGAGACAGAGACGGAGACAGAGGCAGAGGCAGAGACAGCGACAGGGACAGGGAGAGGGACAGGGACAGAGACAGAGGCGGAGACAGAGACAGAGACAGAGACAGAGACAGAGACAGAGGTAGAGACAGAGACAGAGACAGAGACAGAGACAGAGACAGAGACAGAGGCAGGGACAGAGACAGAGACAGAGACGGAGACAGTGACAGAGACAGAGACAGAGACAAAGACAGAGACAGAAACAGGGACAGAGACAGAGGCATAGACAGGGACAGAGACAGAGACAGAGACAGAGACAGAGACAGAGACAGAGGCAAAGACAGAGACAGAGACAGAGACGGAGACAAAGACCGAGACAGAGGCAGAGACAGACAGAGACAGAGACAGAGACAGAGGCAGAGACTGAGACAGAGACAGAGACAGAGGCAGAGACAGAAACAGAGACAGAGACAGAGACAGGGACAGAGACAGAGACATCGACGGAGATAGAGGCAGAGACAGAGACAGAGACGGAGAACGAGACAGAGGCAGAGACAGAGCCAGAGACAGAGACAGAGACAGAGACAGAGGGAGAGACAGCGACAGAGACAGAGACAGAGGCAGAGACAGAGCCAGAGACAGAGACAGAAACAGAGACAGAGAGAGAGACAGCGACAGAGACAGAGACAGAGACAGAGACAGAGGCAGAGACAGAGACAGAGACAGAGACAGAGACAGAGACAGAGACAGAGACAGAGACAGAGACAGAGTCAGAGACAGGGACAGGGAGAGGGACAGGGACAGAGACAGAGGCGGAGACAGAGACAGAGACAGGGACAGAGACAGAAACAGAGACAGAGACAGATACGGGGACAGAGACAGAGGCAGGGACAGGGACAGAGACAGAGACGGAGACAGAGGCAGAGGCACAGACACAGACAGAGACAAAGACAGAGACAGAGACAGAGACAGAGACAGCGACAGGGACAGAGACAGAGACAGAGACAGAGACAGAGACAGAGACAGAGACAGAGACAGAGACAGAGACAGAGACAGAGACAGAGACAGAGACAGAGACAGAGACAGAGACAGAGACAGAGACAGAGACAGAGACAGAGACGGAGGCAGAGTCTCAGACAGAGAAAGAGACAGAGACAGAGACAGAGACAGATACGGAGACAGAGACAGCGACAGAGACAGAGACAGAGACAGAGACAGAGACAGAGACAGAGACAGAGACAGAGACAAAGACAGAGGCAGAGTCTCAGACAGAGACAGAGACAGAGACAGAGACTGAGACAGAGGCAGAGACAGAGACAGAGACAGAGACATAGGCAGTGACAGAGAAAGAGACAGAGACAGAGACAGAGACAGAGACAGAGACAGAGGCAGAGACAGAGACAGAGACAGAGACAGAGACAGAGACAGAGACAGAGACAGAGACAGAGACAGAGACAGAGACAGAGACAGAGACAGAGACAGAGACAGAGACAGAGACGGAGGCAGAGTCTCAGACAGAGAAAGAGACAGAGACAGAGACAGAGACAGATACGGAGACAGAGACAGCGACAGAGACAGAGACAGAGACAGAGACAGAGACAGAGACAGAGACAGAGACAGAGACAGAGACGGAGACAGTGACAGAGACAGAGACAGAGACAGAGACGGAGACAAAGACCGAGACAGACGCAGAGACTGGGACAGAGGCAGAGACAAAGACGGACACAGAGACAGAGACAAAAACAGGGACAGAGACAGAGACAGAGACAGAGACAGAGACAGGGACAGAGACAGAGACAGAGACAGAGACAGAGACAGAGGCAGAGACTCAGACTGAGACAGAGACAGATACGGGGACAGAGAGAGAGGCAGAGATAGAGATAGAGACAGAGACGGAGACAGAGTCAGAGACACAGACAGAGACAAAGACAGAGACAGAGACAGAGACAGAGACAGAGACAGCGACAGGGACAGGGAGAGGGACAGGCACAGAGACAGAGACAGAGACAGAGACAGAGACAGAGACAGCGACAGGGACAGGGAGAGGGACAGGCACAGAGACAGAGACAGAGACAGAGACAGAGACAGAGACAGGGACAGAGACAGAGACAGGGACAGAGACAGAGACAGAGACAGAGACAGAGACAGAGACAGAGGCAGAGACAGAGACAGAGACAGAGACGGAGACAGTGACAGAGACAGAGACAGAGACAGAGACAGAAACAGAGACAGAGACAGAGACAAAGACAGAGACAGAGACAGAGACGGAGACAGGGACAGAGACAGATGCATAGACAGAGACAGAGGCAGAGACAGAGACAGAGACAGAGACAGAGACAGAGACAGAGGTAGAGACAGAGACAGAGACAGAGACAGAGACAGAGACAGAGGTAGAGACAGAGACAGAGACAGAGACAGAGACAGAGACAGCGACAGGGACAGGGAGAGGGACAGGGACAGGGAGAGGGACAGGGACAGAGACAGAGGCAGAGACAGAGACCGAGACAGAGACGGAGACAGAGACAGAGACAGAGACGGAGACAGAGAGACATAGGCACGGAGGCAGAGATGCAGAGACAGAGACAGAGACAGAGATAGAGACAGAGACAGAGACAGAGACAGGGACAGAGACAGAGACGGAGACAGAGGCAGAGGCACAGACACAGACAGAGACAAAGACAGAGACAGAGACAGAGACAGAGACAGCGACAGGGACAGAGACAGAGACAGAGACAGAGACAGAGAGAGAGACAGAGACAGAGACAGAGACAGAGACAAAGACAGAGACAGAAACAGGGACAGAGACAGAGACAGAAACAGAGACAGAGACAGAGACAAAGACAGAGACAGAGACAGAGACGGAGACAGGGACAGAGACAGATGCATAGACAGAGGCAGAGACAGAGACAGAGACAGAGACAGAGACAGAGACAGAGACAGATACGGAGACAGAGACAGCGACAGAGACAGAGACAGAGACAGAGACAGAGACAGAGACAGAGACAGAGACAGAGACAGAGACAGAGACAGAGACAAAGACAGAGGCAGAGTCTCAGACAGAGACAGAGACAGAGACAGAGACTGAGACAGAGGCAGAGACAGAGACAGAGACAGAGACATAGGCAGTGACAGAGAAAGAGACAGAGACAGAGACAGAGACAGAGACAGAGACAGAGGCAGAGACAGAGACAGAGACAGAGACAGAGACAGAGACAGAGACAGAGACAGAGACAGAGACAGAGACAGAGACAGAGACAGAGACAGAGACAGAGACAGAGACAGAGACAGAGACAGAGACGGAGGCAGAGTCTCAGACAGAGAAAGAGACAGAGACAGAGACAGAGACAGATACGGAGACAGAGACAGCGACAGAGACAGAGACAGAGACAGAGACAGAGACAGCGACAGGGACAGGGAGAGGGACAGGGACAGAGACAGAGGCAGAGACAGAGACAGAGACAGAGACGGAGACAGAGACAGAGACAGAGACAGAGACAGAGACAGAGACAGAGAGACATAGGCACGGAGGCAGGGATGCAGAGACAGAGACAAAGAGACAGAGGCAGAGGCACACAGGCAGAGACCCAGAGACAGAGACAGAGACAGAGATAGAGACAGAAACAGAGACAGATATAGAGACAGAGACAGAGACAGAGACAGAGACAGAGACAGAGACAGAGACAGAGGCAGAGACAGAGACAGAGACAGAGACAGAGACAGAGACAGAGACAGAGACAGAGATAGCGACAGGGACAGGGAGAGGGACAGGCACAGAGACAGAGACAGAGACAGAGACAGAGACAGAGACAGGGACAGAGACAGAGACAGGGACAGAGACAGAGACAGAGACAGAGACAGAGACAGAGGCAGAGACAGAGACAGAGACAGAGACGGAGACAGTGACAGAGACAGAGGCAGAGACAGAGACAGAAACAGAGACAGAGACAGAGACAAAGACAGAGACAGAGACAGAGACGGAGACAGGGACAGAGACAGATGCATAGACAGAGACAGAGGCAGAGACAGAGACAGAGACAGAGCCAGAGGCAGAGACAGAGACAGAGACAGAGAGACATAGGCACGGAGGCAGAGATGCAGAGACAGAGACAAAGAGACAGAGGCAGAGGCACACAGGCAGAGACCCAGAGACAGAGACAGAGACAGAGATAGAGACAGAAACAGAGACAGATATAGAGACAGAGACAGAGACAGAGACAGACACAGAGACAGAGACAGAGACAGAGACAGAGACAGAGACAGAGACAGAGACAGAGACAGAGACAGAGACAGAGACAGAGACAGAGACAGAGACAGAGACAGAGACAGAGACAGAGACAGAGACAGAGACAGAGACAGAGACAGAGACGGAGGCAGAGTCTCAGACAGAGAAAGAGACAGAGACAGAGACAGAGACAGATACGGAGACAGAGACAGCGACAGAGACAGAGACAGAGACAGAGACAGAGACAGAGACAGAGACAGAGACAGAGACAGAGACAGAGACAGAGACAGAGACAGAGACAGAGACAGAGACAGAGACAGAGACAAAGACAGAGGCAGAGTCGCAGACAGAGACAGAGACAGAGACAGAGACTGAGACAGAGGCAGAGACAGAGACAGAGACAGAGACATAGGCAGTGACAGAGAAAGAGACAGAGACAGAGACAGAGACAGAGACAGAGACAGAGGCAGAGACAGAGACAGAGACAGAGACAGAGACAGAGACAGAGACAGAGACAGAGACAGAGACAGAGACAGAGACAGAGACAGAGACAGAGACAGAGACAGAGACAGAGACAGAGACAGAGACAGAGACGGAGGCAGAGTCTCAGACAGAGAAAGAGACAGAGACAGAGACAGAGACAGATACGGAGACAGAGACAGCGACAGAGACAGAGACAGAGACAGAGACAGAGACAGAGACAGAGACAGAGACAGAGACAGAGACAGATACGGAGACAGAGACAGCGACAGAGACAGAGACAGAGACAGAGACAGAGACAGAGACAGAGACAGAGACAGAGGTAGAGACAGAGACAGAGACAGAGACAGAGACAGAGACAGAGGTAGAGACAGAGACAGAGACAGAGACGGAGACAGTGACAGAGACAGAGACAGAGACAGAGACGGAGACAAAGACCGAGACAGACGCAGAGACTGGGACAGAGGCAGAGACAAAGACGGACACAGAGACAGAGACAAAAACAGGGACAGAGACACAGACAGAGACAGAGACAGAGACAGAGACAGAGACAGAGACAGGGACAGAGACAGAGACAGAGACAGAGACAGAGACAGAGGCAGAGACTCAGACTGAGACAGAGACAGATACGGGGACAGAGAGAGAGGCAGAGATAGAGATAGAGACAGAGACGGAGACAGAGTCAGAGACACAGACAGAGACAAACACAGAGACAGAGACAGAGACAGAGACAGAGACAGAGACAGCGACAGGGACAGGGAGAGGGACAGGCACAGAGACAGAGACAGAGACAGAGACAGAGACAGAGACAGCGACAGGGACAGGGAGAGGGACAGGCACAGAGACAGAGACAGAGACAGAGACAGAGACAGAGACAGGGACAGAGACAGAGACAGGGACAGAGACAGAGACAGAGACAGAGACAGAGACAGAGGCAGAGACAGAGACAGAGACAGAGACGGAGACAGTGACAGAGACAGAGGCAGAGACAGAGACAGAAACAGAGACAGAGACAGAGACAAAGACAGAGACAGAGACAGAGACGGAGACAGGGACAGAGACAGATGCATAGACAGAGACAGAGGCAGAGACAGAGACAGAGACAGAGACAGAGACAGAGACAGAGGTAGAGACAGAGACAGAGACAGAGACAGAGACAGAGACAGAGGTAGAGACAGAGACAGAGACAGAGACAGAGACAGAGACAGAGACAGAGACAGCGACAGGGACAGGGAGAGGGACAGGGACAGAGACAGAGGCAGAGACAGAGACAGAGACAGAGACGGAGACAGAGACAGAGACAGAGACAGAGACAGAGACGAAGACAGAGAGACATAGGCACGGAGGCAGAGATGCAGAGACAGAGACAAAGAGACAGAGGTAGAGGCACACAGGCAGAGACCCAGAGACAGAGACAGAGACAGAGATAGAGACAGAGAGAGAGACAGAGACTGAGACAGAGACAGAGATAGAGACAGAGACAGAGACAGAGACAGAGACAGAGACAGAGACAGAGACAGAGACAGAGACAGAGACAGAGGCAGAGACAGCGACAGGGACAGGGAGAGGGACAGGGACAGAGACAGAGGCGGAGACAGAGACAGAGACAGAGACAGAGACAGAGAGACATAGGCACGGAGGCAGAGATGCAGAGACAGAGACAAAGAGACAGAGGCAGAGGCACACAAGCAGAGACCCAGAGACAGAGACAGAGACAGAGATAGAGACAGAGACAGTGACAGAGATAGAGACAGAGACAGAGACAGAGACAGAGACAGAGGCAGAGACAGAGACAGAGACAGAGACAGAGACAGAGACAGAGACAGAGACAGAGACAGAGACAGAGACAGAGACAGAGACAGAGACAGAGACAGAGACAGAGACAGAGACAGCGACAGGGACAGGGAGAGGGACAGGGACAGAGACAGAGGCGGAGACAGAGACAGAGACAGAGACAGCGACAGGGACAGGGAGAGGGACAGGGACAGAGACAGAGGCAGAGACAGAGACAGAGACAGAGACGGACACAGAGACAGAGACAGAGACAGAGACAGAGAGACATAGGCACGGAGGCAGGGATGCAGAGACAGAGACAAAGAGACAGAGGCAGAGTCTCAGACAGAGAAAGAGACAGAGACAGAGAAAGAGACAGAGACAGAGACAGAGACAGATACGGAGACAGAGACAGCGACAGAGACAGAGACAGAGACAGAGACAGAGACAGAGACAGAGGCAAAGACAGAGACAGAGACAGAGACAGAGACAAAGACAGAGGCAGAGTCTCAGACAGAGACAGAGACAGAGACAGAGACTGAGACAGAGGCAGAGACAGAGACAGAGACAGAGACATAGGCAGTGACAGAGAAAGAGACAGAGACAGAGACAGAGACAGAGACAGAGACAGAGACAGAGGCAGAGACAGAGACAGAGACAGAGACAGAGACAGAGACAGAGACAGAGACAGAGACAGAGACAGAGACAGAGACAGAGACAGAGACAGAGACAGAGACGGAGGCAGAGACTCAGACAGAGAAAGAGACAGAGACAGAGACAGAGACAGATACGGAGACAGAGACAGCGACAGAGACAGAGACAGAGACAGAGACAGAGACAGAGACAGAGACAGAGACAGAGACAGAGACAGAGACAGAGACGGTGACAGTGACAGAGACAGAGACAGAGACAGAGACGGAGACAAAGACCGAGACAGACGCAGAGACTGGGACAGAGGCAGAGACAAAGACGGACACAGAGACAGAGACAAAAACAGGGACAGAGACAGAGACAGAGACAGAGACAGAGACAGAGACAGAGACAGAGACAGAGACAGAGACAGAGACAGAGACAGAGACAGAGACAGAGACAGAGACAGAGACAGAGACAGAGGCAGAGACTGAGACTGAGACAGAGACAGAGACAGATACGGGGACAGAGAGAGAGGCAGAGATAGAGATAGAGACAGAGACGGAGACAGAGTCAGAGACACAGACAGAGACAAAGACAGAGACAGAGACAGAGACAGAGACAGAGACAGCGACAGGGACAGGGAGAGGGACAGGCACAGAGACAGAGACAGAGACAGAGACAGAGACAGAGACAGCGACAGGGACAGGGAGAGGGACAGGCACAGAGACAGAGACAGAGACAGAGACAGAGACAGAGACAGGGACAGAGACAGAGACAGGGACAGAGACAGAGACAGAGACAGAGACAGAGACAGAGGCAGAGACAGAGACAGAGACAGAGACGGAGACAGAGACAGAGACAGAGACAGAGACAGCGACAGGGACAGGGAGAGGGACAGGGACAGAGACAGAGGCAGAGACAGAGACAGAGACAGAGACGGAGACAGAGACAGAGACAGAGACAGAGACGGAGACAGAGAGACATAGGCACGGAGGCAGAGATGCAGAGACAGAGACAAAGAGACAGAG